>LPNX010258665.1:0-46844 GCA_001517045.1 Pseudotsuga menziesii
GGTTTTTACATTCAAATTAACTAGTTTAGATGTAGGCTTGAGAAAACCAAGGACCCTGGTGTTCTTATTCACAATTGCTTGTGACAACACACGACGAGCGGCATTGCGGTCCTTTGACCGTGTGTTCTTACCAATTTTACCAAAGGCATCTACTAAGCTTTTAACTATATGAGAACTTGGTCCAGAAGCCTTTATCATCTTTATCCCTAATGATTTCCTAACAATATTCATGCTCCTAGATTTTAACAATGATAAAAATAATCTACATTTATCTCCATCACATTTAGAATCAAAATATTTATTTAGTATAT
The DNA here is from genome assembly GCA_001517045.1 of Pseudotsuga menziesii. Taxonomy (NCBI): domain Eukaryota; kingdom Viridiplantae; phylum Streptophyta; class Pinopsida; order Pinales; family Pinaceae; genus Pseudotsuga; species Pseudotsuga menziesii. The sequence goes on from LPNX010258665.1 coordinate 312, forward strand.
GTCAAGTTTGATAAGCAATACTACGTTTAGATAGCGTACCTTCAATGGAATTGAGGAGTCCTTCATCAACTTGTATACGCTTCGGAGTTCTTCGACGTGTGCTTTCTAATGGAGGTAACGGGGTTGGATTTCTATCATCTAGTGCATCAACAATACGCTCTAGGGTTTCAGTAGCAACTTGTTGTCCTTCACTCTCTTCCTGGTAGTTGGATGGTGGAAGTCCAACATCCTCATCGATGGTCCGATTAATATTTTCTTCTTCAATAGTAGGCTCCATGTACACTGCCTCTACATGAGCTTCGTCTTGAGATGGTCCCTCTAGTGAATGCGGAATTTCTTCTTGTTGTTGGATTAATAGGATGAACTGTCGTATCCTCTATAATTGGATTTGGATTATTTTCCAAAGAAAGCCTCCGATTCATCATGTCTATTCTTTTCTTTTCTTTATCTTCTTCGATGACTTCTTGAGGTCTCTTCGACCTTGTTGATTTTCTTCCTCGGTTACGTACATCCCTATCACCACAATGATCAATGTCAATATACTTTGTTTTTGTTGCTCCTCAATTACAAGCTTCCAAACTTTTAACTTGCTTTAATATAACTATTAATCCTTTAATATACTTCAATCTTCCTTCTCAATTGTTCATATTTCCCATCAACACAACAATGAATGAGAAAATTTAATCTTCCTTCAATCTTCAATCTTGCAATATACTTCAATCTTTTTTCACAATCTTCCTTTTCAATCTTCCTTCTCAATGTTGCACCTGCATAACAAAAAGAATGATGGAGATGGATGGAGATGGTGTAGATTGTGAGTATTTTCAAAGAAAGGCTCGTGCTCTTGAAAGATATTGTGCGGTAATTCCAAATTTAGAGAAACATGCAGTGAATTTGCTCTCGGACAGGGACAATTCACTGTTTTAACAGTCAAATAACGTGCACGCGATTTTCCTAGTAAAAACGCATACACGATCTATATAGCCAAAACGCGCACGCAATATTGTCAATCACAATAAATGGGGTGGGTGCACGGCTAAACGAGATTAATTATAAATGAAATAATATTATGGAGGCCATATACCTTATACACGTTAATCTAGTGAAAATGAAGTCAAAGTTTGTGTTTATTTTATAAGTCAAGGCTTAAGACTTAAAGGTTTAACATTTATTCTATAAGTTTAAGGTTAAGGTTAGGACCCAAGGGTTTAGCTTTAGTTCTAAGATGTGTATAAATGCATAAACTTAGTACTAGAGTTATGTTTATAGGTATAAAGTTTTATTTATGGCTAAGAATTGCATAAAATGATTAACTCTTTGAACTTTGTTTAAACTTTAAACCCACGTTATGCTCTAATATGGATTTAACTTTGTTAAAGTTTTAATTCTATGATAGATTTGTTTAAGATTTATATCAATCCATACTATATTGCTATAAACTATGGACTTAAATGTGGATTTATAACTATGCAGAAGTTTAAAAGATAAGTTTAGAGGGCTCCACAACTAGCAAGTTTTAATGCTACACCAAGTGGAAGGTTTGATGTTGCACTTTAGGCTTGAATGAGTGGCATGCAAGTTGAGAGTGCACCAAAGGTGGTTAATTGCTTTCCTTGCACTCTATTAAGTGCTCTTCACACCTCTAATTAGTTGATGGAAATTAGCCCTCCACTTTTATCATAGTCTTACTCTTCGTCATTGGATGAGATTTCCTTGGGTTTGGTTTCCATTTGGAAAGTGTGAAAGTAGTGCTCTTCACACCTCTAATTAGTTGATGAAAATTAGCCCTCCATTTGTATCTTAGTTCTACTCTTTGTTGTTGGATGAGGTTTCCTTGGGTTTGGTTCGGATTTGGAAAGTGTGAAATAAAACTTTGTAGAAAATTTTGTTGGTTTTGGGTATTGAAAGTTTTTACAAATAGATATGGCTAAGGGTTTTTGCTCTAATGTGAACTTGTGAGGATGATGATGTTCATGACGTTGATGGTGATGATGTTGATGGTGAGGATGATGATGAGGATGATGTTGATGATGTTGATGGTGAGGATGATCATGAAGGTGAGGATGATGATGATGATGATGAGGATGATGTTGATGATGTTGATGGTGATGGTGATGATGAAGGTGATGACGATGATGAGGATGAGGATGATGATGAGCATGATGATGATGATGTTTGTGATGTTGATTGTGATGATGATGGCGAGGATGATGATGATGCATAATGATGATGTTCATGATGTTAATGGTGAGGATGATGATGTTGATGTTGATGATGTTCATGATGTTGATGATGAGGATGATGATGATGATGTTGATGGTGTTCATGATGTTGATGGTGGTGATGTTGATGGTGATGGTGAGGATGATGATGATGATGTCCATGACGTTGATGGTGATGACGTTGATGGTGGTGATGATGATGAGGATGATGATGATGAATGATGATCATGTTCATGATGTTGATGGTGAGGATGATGATGAGGATGATGTTGATGAACTTGATGGTGATGATGATGATGAAGGTGAGGATGATGATGATGATGAAGGTGATGACGATGATGAGGATGAGGATGATGATGACCATGATGATGATGATGTTCGTGATGTTGATGGTGATGATGATGATGAGGATGATGATGATGAATGATGATGATGTTCATGATGTTGATGGTGAGGATGATGATGATGATGTTGATGATGTTGATGATGAAGATGATGATGATGATGTTGATGGTGTTCATGATGTCGATGGTGGTGATGTTGATGGTGATGGTGAGGAGGATGATGATGATGTCCATGATGTTGATGGTGATGATGATGATGTTCATGATGTTGATGGTGAGGATGATGATGAGGATGATGTTGATGATGTTGATGGTGAGGATGATGATGAGGATGATGTTGATGATGTTGATGGTGATGATGATGATGAAGGTGAGGATGAGGATGAGGATGAGGATGATGTTGATGGTGATGATGATGATGAAGGTGAGGATGATGATGATGATGAAGGTGATGACGATGATGAGGATGAGGATGATGATGAGGATGATGATGATGATGTTCATGATGTTGATGGTGAGGATGATGATGATGATGATGATCGATGATGATACGATGATGAGGATGAGGATGATGATGAGGATGATGATGATGATGTTCGTGATGTTGATGGTGATGATGATGACGAGGATGATGATGATGATGAATGATGATGATGTTCATGATGTTGATGGTGAGGATGATGATGATGATGTTCATGATGTTCATGATGTTGATGATGAGGATGAGGATGATGTTCATGATGTTGATGGTGATGATGTTGATGGTGATGGTGAGGATGATGATGATGATGATGTCCAAGATGTTGATGTTCATGACGTTGATGGTGATGATGTTGATGGTGAGGATGATGATGAGGATGATGTTGATGGTGATGATGATGATGAAGGTGAGGATGATGATGATGATGATGACGATGATGATGATGATGATGTTCATGATGATGAAGGTGATGATGATGACAATGACGACGATGGTGATAATGTTGTTGTTGATGATGATGATGATGGCAATGATGGAAATGGTGATGATGATGATGATGACGATGATGATGATGATGATGTTCATGATGATGAAGGTGATGATGATGACAATGACGACGATGGTGATAATGTTGTTGTTGATGATGATGATGATGGCAATGATGGAAATGGTGATGATGATGATGATGACGATGATGATGATGATGATGTTCATGATGATGAAGGTGATGATGATGACAATGACGACGATGGTGATAATGTTGTTGTTGATGATGATGATGATGGCAATGATGGAAATGGTGATGATGATGATGATGACGATGATGATGATGATGATGTTCATGATGATGAAGGTGATGATGATGACAATGACGACGATGGTGATAATGTTGTTGTTGATGATGATGATGATGGCAATGATGGAAATGGTGATGATGATGATGATGACGATGATGATGATGATGATGTTCATGATGATGAAGGTGATGATGATGACAATGACGACGATGGTGATAATGTTGTTGTTGATGATGATGATGATGGCAATGATGGAAATGGTGATGATGATGATGATGACGATGATGATGATGATGATGTTCATGATGATGAAGGTGATGATGATGACAATGACGACGATGGTGATAATGTTGTTGTTGATGATGATGATGATGGCAATGATGGAAATGGTGATGATGATGATGATGACGATGATGATGATGATGATGTTCATGATGATGAAGGTGATGATGATGACAATGACGACGATGGTGATAATGTTGTTGTTGATGATGATGATGATGGCAATGATGGAAATGGTGATGATGATGATGATGACGATGATGATGATGATGATGTTCATGATGATGAAGGTGATGATGATGACAATGACGACGATGGTGATAATGTTGTTGTTGATGATGATGATGATGGCAATGATGGAAATGGTGATGATGATGATGATGACGATGATGATGATGATGATGTTCATGATGATGAAGGTGATGATGATGACAATGACGACGATGGTGATAATGTTGTTGTTGATGATGATGATGATGGCAATGATGGAAATGGTGATGATGATGATGATGACGATGATGATGATGATGATGTTCATGATGATGAAGGTGATGATGATGACAATGACGACGATGGTGATAATGTTGTTGTTGATGATGATGATGATGGCAATGATGGAAATGGTGATGATGATGATGATGACGATGATGATGATGATGATGTTCATGATGATGAAGGTGATGATGATGACAATGACGACGATGGTGATAATGTTGTTGTTGATGATGATGATGATGGCAATGATGGAAATGGTGATGATGATGATGATGACGATGATGATGATGATGATGTTCATGATGATGAAGGTGATGATGATGACAATGACGACGATGGTGATAATGTTGTTGTTGATGATGATGATGATGGCAATGATGGAAATGGTGATGATGATGATGATGACGATGATGATGATGATGATGTTCATGATGATGAAGGTGATGATGATGACAATGACGACGATGGTGATAATGTTGTTGTTGATGATGATGATGATGGCAATGATGGAAATGGTGATGATGATGATGATGACGATGATGATGATGATGATGTTCATGATGATGAAGGTGATGATGATGACAATGACGACGATGGTGATAATGTTGTTGTTGATGATGATGATGATGGCAATGATGGAAATGGTGATGATGATGATGATGACGATGATGATGATGATGATGTTCATGATGATGAAGGTGATGATGATGACAATGACGACGATGGTGATAATGTTGTTGTTGATGATGATGATGATGGCAATGATGGAAATGGTGATGATGATGATGATGACGATGATGATGATGATGATGTTCATGATGATGAAGGTGATGATGATGACAATGACGACGATGGTGATAATGTTGTTGTTGATGATGATGATGATGGCAATGATGGAAATGGTGATGATGATGATGATGACGATGATGATGATGATGATGTTCATGATGATGAAGGTGATGATGATGACAATGACGACGATGGTGATAATGTTGTTGTTGATGATGATGATGATGGCAATGATGGAAATGGTGATGATGATGATGATGACGATGATGATGATGATGATGTTCATGATGATGAAGGTGATGATGATGACAATGACGACGATGGTGATAATGTTGTTGTTGATGATGATGATGATGGCAATGATGGAAATGGTGATGATGATGATGATGACGATGATGATGATGATGATGTTCATGATGATGAAGGTGATGATGATGACAATGACGACGATGGTGATAATGTTGTTGTTGATGATGATGATGATGGCAATGATGGAAATGGTGATGATGATGATGATGACGATGATGATGATGATGATGTTCATGATGATGAAGGTGATGATGATGACAATGACGACGATGGTGATAATGTTGTTGTTGATGATGATGATGATGGCAATGATGGAAATGGTGATGATGATGATGATGACGATGATGATGATGATGATGTTCATGATGATGAAGGTGATGATGATGACAATGACGACGATGGTGATAATGTTGTTGTTGATGATGATGATGATGGCAATGATGGAAATGGTGATGATGATGATGATGACGATGATGATGATGATGATGTTCATGATGATGAAGGTGATGATGATGACAATGACGACGATGGTGATAATGTTGTTGTTGATGATGATGATGATGGCAATGATGGAAATGGTGATGATGATGATGATGACGATGATGATGATGATGATGTTCATGATGATGAAGGTGATGATGATGACAATGACGACGATGGTGATAATGTTGTTGTTGATGATGATGATGATGGCAATGATGGAAATGGTGATGATGATGATGATGACGATGATGATGATGATGATGTTCATGATGATGAAGGTGATGATGATGATGAGGAGGATGATGATGATGATGACAACGATGGTGATGACGACGATGTTCATGATGATGATGACGACGATGGTGATGATGATGTTCATGATGTTGATGGTGATGACGATGATCATGTTGATGATGATGATGATGATGAAGCTGATGATGACGATGACGATGAGGATGATGATAATGATGATGACGATAATGATGATGGCGATGGTGATGATGATGATGATGAAGAAGATGAATATGAAGGTAATGAAGATGATGATCATGTTGATGATGATGATGAAGATGATGAGGAAGGTGATGATGATGATGATGTTGATGATGACGATGGTGATGATCATGTTCATGATGTTGATGGTGATGATGATGTTCATGATGTTGATGATCATGAAGTTGAAGATGATGATCATGTTAATGATGATGAAGTTGAATATGATGATCATGTTAATGATGATGAAGTTGAAGATGATGAAGAAGATGAAAATGATGATGAACGATATTTTGGGTTTTACATAACACGCACATGATTTATGTGCACAAAACGTGATCGCATTTTGTTTATACATAACGCGCACGCATTTTGTCTCGTTAAATCGCGCTCGCATTTAGTTTAAATTCAAAAATCTATTCCCTCCAACTGATAAGGCCGAGTCTCCACCCATGCTTTCATGGAATTCCTATGCCTATGTGTCTGCTTTGTACTTTGCTTCAGATTCAACATGCCTATGCCTTGGAGTATGATAAACCATGGCAAATTCAACATTATATCCATATTTTCAATATGCTCGTGTTTAGCGGTTCGTCTGATTATGATGCACACATCCATTTGTTATGAGATTTTAGAAACAGATATGGTTTTTTTTGCAGATTCTAAATATGTAAATTTTAACAAGAATACATAATTTTTTCTATTTTTTTCTTATTTATCTTCTGTCATCACTCCTTAACTCAAAAAACACACTGGTAGTGTTTCATCCATATCTCTTCTGTTTCTCAACCATTTAAAAAACAAATTGTATGGTGCACTAAAGAACACCAACCTATACATGCTATAAGAAAACCATTTCCAAATAATTGCATTAAGACATTCAAATGCTGCACCCACAATTGACGTACCGTTTTTGAGGTTTGATCTCTTAGATAATTAAAAAAAAATTAAAAAAATTATTTTTATTATTGGAAAAATAGTCGTGCACTAGTCCTATATGTTCTCTATATGTATACCGGTTTTCGTAAGTTTATTTTATCATTTAGACACTCAGACGCTGCACCCACAAAAACATATACCTTATAATTTGTCTAAAAAATAAAAAGTGCCCGATAAAATTTATCTAACTTTAGATAGTTAACAGCATTTTCAATAGAAAAAAAATATATATTTGGAAAGGTCATTCAATTTCCTACATTTCTTGTTTTTTATTGATCGCAAGATTCATTGTGTAAGTGTCTCAAAATATCCATGCAAGTTGATGGATGCTTGTTTTTTCAGTTTTGTATTGCATCTAACATGCCAAAAGAGACCCTCAACTTCTTGCACACACCCATATGCAACATTATCAATACATCGTGCTATGAAACTTTCTGAGGTATGGTTCTAAGTAAATCATGTGGGGAAATTTTTACACAGTTATATGATAGTATTGTTTATTATAGAGCTATGTGAAAGATGGGTGTTCATTTTTTTAACATTCATGAATAGTAAACTTCATATTGCTGGCACATGATCTTACCTGATTGTTTGAGGATTGACTACGTCTGGACCAACTCAATAAAGCCATCGTGGAGCTTACTTTCAAATAATCAAACTTGAAGATAAAACCCTTTTTCAGAACCAAGGTTGATGATGACCTGTCTGGGCTAACTTTCAGACATCCCTTTAACTTTTTTAAAGTTTCCAAGATTAAGAAATGGATAATCCTGTATCTGTATAATTGTTGGTTATTGAAAAGAATCTCAGCTTACTCCAAGTTTGGTTGAATCCATACTTATAATTAAATGGAAGAACAGTGAACAAAATATACATTTTTCACTTACACCACTGACACTATATGTAGGAAATTGCTGATGACATTGTTGATCTCTCTTTTGCTCATGTCTACTATGAACTGAACTTCAACGTGATAAAAGATATACAATTGCAAAATGAATACCTTTAGCTCTTGGAATCCTAGGATGAACTTCATTGGGAGTACAATCCGATTCTTTATCCACTCATACTACATTTCTCTGATTCTTTATCCATTCATACTACATTTTAGAGGACCCACTAAAAAGAGGAATGTTGTAATCATTATTCCTCATTACTGATGTCATGGACTGTATATATATTTTGATGATACTTAATAGAGCATACATAAAACATTATAATATAAATGGGATCCTTCCTATCAGAGCTATGGCTGAGTAAATATAGGAAGGCAACATTGAGCTATGGACAGTATGTAAAAGCTGCATTTTTTGAAAATAGGATTTTTTTCTATAAAAATAATTACTCAATCAATGAATTCATCATCTGGACCAATTGCTGATCTCTCTTTTACTCATGTCTACCATGAATTGAACTTCATTGTGATAAAAGATCTACAATTTCAAAATGAAGACCTTAAGCTCTTGGAATCCCAGGATGAACTTCATTGAGAGTACAATCTGATTCTTTGTCCATTCATACTACATTTCAGAAGACACACTAAAAAGAGGAATGGTGTAATCATTATTCCTCATTGCTGATGTCATGGACTGTGTATATATTTTGATAATACTTAATGTAGAGCATAGATAGAACATTTGAATATAAATGGGATCCTTCCTATCAGAGCTATGGCTGAGTAAATGTAGGAAGAAAACATTGAGATATGGAGAGTATGTAAAAGCTACAAATTTTTGTAAATAGGATTTGTTTTCCATAAAAATAATTACTCAATCAATGAATTCATTCAAAATTTGATAGATAACGTAAGGTTTCTTATGTATTTGGGTGAATTGAACCCTCATTTATTTGAAAATGGTTGTTCTTTGTCTGCTTTTACTTCGTGCATAGAACCCTAATAAAAAACATTGCATGAAATGGATTGTTATAGGGATTAATTTTGGTCACTTTATTAGCCTCTTTGAGGAGTTTCAAGCCCCCTCCATGCTACAGTGGCTCAGAATCTTTCCCCAAATATTCACCATTCAAGACTAGGGTTTTCTTCTTTTCAATATACCTGGTTGCTTTGGGGCAAGGAGGGCAAAAACCCTATTTACAAGCATTTGGTGCAGATCAGTTTGATGAGCAGGACCCTGAAGAGAAGCAGCACAAGAGCTCATTTTTCAATTGGTGGTACTTTGGTATTTTCCACTGGTACTATTATAGGAGTCACTGTAGTCATGTATATTAAGGATAATGTTGGACGGGGTCTGGGATTTGGCATTCCTGCTATGACTATGGAAATAGCACTGTTTGTCTTCTTGTGTGGGACAAGATTTTACATGCATAAACTACTTGGTGGTAGTCCTCTTACTCGAATCGCCCATGTCTTTGTTGCAACGATTCATAAGTGGAACGTTTTAAATAAAGTAGCTGTCATTGAGGAAAGAGAATTTTTGAAGTCTGGATCAAGCAGACAGTATTTTTCTATTGATAAGTTTAGGTAAACGTTATTTGGTCCTTACTAGTTCACAATTAGTTATTTTACATTTATTAGTACAAAATTACAAGAAATAATTGCCACTAACATTACTGGACCTTTCTAAAGTTGCTTAATGCTACAAATCGAATTTAATGGAGTCAGTGAATTTTCCATGTGACAAGAGAAATGCTGAAGCTCTTGGTAGTTGAAACAATATTTTTGTAGGAAGGACAGACTGAAAATTTATGCTTTAGGAATATAGGAGAAGATACTGCTACCTGCTGAACATGGATACGGTGTAATGAGTCAGTAAGTCCCTTTTCTGTTAAATTTCAATCTTTTCACTGTTGCTTCTTGTTGGGTGTACCTTGTTATGGTCAGTTTTAGATGACTGAGAGATTTGGTGTGAATGTCCTTACTCTTGTTTTTCAGGTTTCTTGACAAAGCAACAATTAAAGATGAATTAGACTATGAGTGCAAAACAAGCCATAACTAGAGATTATGCATAGTCCAAGACATTGAAGAGGTGAAAGTTGTTCTTGGGATGTTGCCAATTTGGATGTCATGTTTGATGTTTGGGGTTGTCTATGCATGAAATTTCACATTTTTCACAAAATAGGGAAGCACAATGGATAGAAAGATCAGAACACACTTCCAAATCCCTCTTGCAAGCTTACACTGTTTTATTATCCTATCTGTTGTTCTATTGGTGCCCGTCTATGACTGCATCTTTGTTTCGGTTGCAAAAAACTTGACAGGGAATGAATGAGGTATAACTCTGCTTCACAGAATAGGCAATGGCATGTTTTTCTCCACTATGTCAATGATTGCTACTGCATTGACAAATATTAGAAGAATCAAAGTAGCAAAGGATAATGGGCTGATAGATATGCCCCATGCAACAATTCCATAGAGTATTTCTCTGCCACTTCCACAATACATGCTATTTGGCATAGCTGATATATTTGCAATGGTAGGAATGCAAGAGTACTTTTATGATCAGATGCTAGAAACTATGAAAATTATGGGTATTGCTGTGTATCTGAGTGTTCTAGGGGTTGGTAATTTCCTGAGCATCATCCTTATTTCAGTTACTAAGAAGCTTAGTTGCAGAAATAAGGGGACTTGCTGGTTTGTAGACAACCTGAACAAAGCTCATTTAGATTACTTTTATTGGCTCCTGGCCTCTCTGAGTGCAGTCAACCTCTGCATTTACATGTTCTTAGCTAGCTTCTATAATTACATAAATATCAAAAATAGTATTTCCTATGAGGAGGAGGAATATCGCAGGGAAAGAACACTTCTTCCTTCAAGATCCATATGTTGAGATATTTGAAGAGAACTATATAGGCCTTATATTTATATAGAGTGGCATGGAAATCATGCAGGACATTGTAAAGGTATGCACGATACATGTTATCCTTTGATTGCTATTTTAAACAAAGTTTACAGTTTCTTCGGATAAATTATCAATTGTTTGCAAATCCATTAGTGGTGTACAAATATCTTGAATCCCTTCTTACGATGTTTAGGTAATCCTATAGCCAATTGTTGAAGTTTCTTGTGAAAACATCAACAATTGGCTAGTAGTTCTCATGTCAAACTTTGATCAACATCAAAAACTCATAATGAAGAATAAAAGAAGAAAAAGTTATTGTTACAGTCTAAGTTATTGTACACAAACATAACCTATTGGTACATGTGCAAATACTTAATGTGGCATTTAAAATAGTTAATAAAGCTCTTGATGAAGGGAAAATATGTCATATTATTTTAGGAATGCATCATTGCCTTGTACATTAACCTCTACATTCATTGCACTTCATTGAGGGAGCTTTTATGATAATGCTATTTCGGCTGTCCCAGTTAAATCACATAACTAGATGGTCTTCAAGTCAAAAAGCTACATATAACCCTCGTTCTATACTTGGGTCTACAGAGGGGTCTGGATTTGTTATCTTGGGGCCAAATCAAGATTAAGGAGGTCCATTACTTCTAAAATCCAAGTTTGGGTGGAGAAAATTTTAATTGAAGAGGACTGGCTGCTTGGGAAAATTTGGAGAATGGTAAACTACACAAAGAGAAACCAGCTTTGAGATTCCCTATGGCTATAGATGGTATTTTTGCTGGTTTGTTGGTAACTATCCTGGGTTTTGGGTTGGGAACTCCACATAAGTCTCATGGAAGTTTATTGACTTGTTGGGAGGGGAAGGTCGGGAAGGAAACCAGTCTCACTAAGTGCTCATTGATTTGCTATCTAGAGTGCTATTGTGCCTCATCAAGTAAATTTTTCATTCCCAAGTATTAAAAGGGTTCTTGCATGCTTATGTTGCATTTTTTGAACAGTAGTTTTTTAATTGAGATTCCTTGACACCAGTGGGTATCAGATTTACACACAAACATGTAGACTTATAGTACACCATCGAGTTAGAGAATTGTTGTTTATTAATTGAGTGATGCAATGACTTATTACATGGTGAGAGGAGTAGTTTATTTATCTTTGAATCACCTATTCTAGCTGTGTGTAGCATTGGGAGATCTCTAAGCACTTTTGCCACACTAGTTTTTTTTACTTTGCAAAATTGTGAAAATAATTATGCAAGCACCATGTATATATTGTTGACTAAGTTTCCCTATTTTTTTGTTTGTAACAAAAATGGTTAAAAGTTTGCATTAATAAAAGTTTCAGTTGAACTATACTGTGGAGTAATACAAAAACTTGTTAATATTGCTATTATATCTAGATACTGGGAGGTCCAATTGAAGTAAGACTAGCACCTCTAGAAAGAGTGATTGATCAGGGTATTAGAGATAATAAAAAAATTCACATCTTGAAGTACCATAGGTATAGAGTGACAAACTATACAAGTTCTCTTCTGAATTAGGGAAAAAATTAGATTTTGGTGGCTTCGAGTTAATTTTCTCTAGGAATGTCCAAATTGTAGGGGATTAGTTGGTGTTAAATTTTAACATGTAAAATTTAATAGCAGTAACAAATTTTGCAGAATTTGCAGACTGTAAAATAGATAGTACTGAGATTTAATACTAGCATTAAAACAATAGTAAACCAATCATCCACAAAATTGAACATAAGAGTTTTTCACGGGAAAACCTTTTAAGGACAAAACCCCCCAAAGCAATTAATAATTCATCCTCTAAATGAGATGACTGACTTTGTGCATGAGTAGATAGAATGTAATGCTTTACAACAAGTTTGGATTCGTCATACGGACCAAAAGAACCCTGGCAAAGAGTGTACAAGTCCGCTACCACTAAACTATTCAATCCTCAAATGTAGAACTGTTGGATTCCTCCATGATGCCTTGAGAAGTATTTAACCAATTTCAGACTGTCTATGTGCCTTCGAATGCTGGTACAGTCCTCATTGATGACGGTTGTGTCCTATTAGTTCCCTAGCTAGGTTTTCGCGACCTGTACAAAACCCAAACTAAGCCTTTTTGTTCTTGTGTGCGCCCTAGCTGGGCTCGGATGAATGGAGAATATCCTGGAATAGCCCCAGCAAGGCTCAGATGCATAGAGAATGACCTTAGCAGGTCACCCATGCATTGTAGAGAGTCCATACAATGCTCGGGTGCACAGAGATTTAGTCCTAGTAGGGTTCAAGTGCATTATAAAAGACCCTAACTAGGCTAGGGTAATGTGGGATGGATCTGTAGCAATGGAAAGGCAATGGAAGTGCTTCCATGATCTGGAGGTAGCAGACTGTACAATTTTGTTGCCACTAAACTGTTCAATCATTAAATGTACTACTGTTGGATTCCTGGAGCAGTCTTTAACCAATTTCAGATTATTTGTGTGCTTTCAGATGCTGGTACAGTCCTCGTTGATGACTGTTGTGCCCTATTAGTTCCCTAGCTGGCCTGTCGTGACCTGTACAAAACCCAAACTGAGCTTCTGTGTTCCTGTGTGTGCCCTAGCTGGGCTCAGGTGAATGGAGAATAGCCCCAGCAGGGTTCAGATGCATAGAGAATTACCTTATTTGGTCACCCATGCACTGTAGAGACTCCAGACAATGTCCGAGTGCACAAAGATTTATCCCTAGTAGGGCTCGGGTCCACTGTAAATGACCTTAACTAGGTTAGGGTAACGTGGGATGGATTTGTAGCAGTGGAAAGGAAATGGAAGTGCTTCCATGATCTGGAGGGAGAAGATACCTATCCCTCAAAGGTTGTGATTTTCTTCAAGAATTAAAACCAGAAAAGAACTTAGCAGAGAAACCCATGACATGTCTCTTAGGAGCAGCAATGATGAACTTGATTGATGATTGACAAGCGAGGAGACATCTTTATTTATAGTTCATCAAAATGGAAGATGATTCCACACAATTACAAGGCCACCATTGGGGTTTTCATTCTTTTAATCTTTTGACCATTGATATTTAATCTTTTGTTGTCCAATGACCTTTTAATCTTTTGTAATTTATCTTTGAGGTACTTTGGTTCTTCACTTGGTGGGTACTTGGACCAATACTAGGTGTGCTTGGGTTTCTTAGTCATTCAAGTGATTCTATGACCACAACAAGTCATCTCAGATGTTCTTCATAGTCTTCATGGTCCATGCATGTCCACTCGAAGTGCATCATCATAAATGAGGATGATTACTATTTTCTTCTCTTGTTCTCCTTGTTTCCATCAGTATCATGTGCTAGGTATTTCAACAAGGGGTGGCTAGTCTCTTGAGAAGGTCTCATATCCCATAGATCAAGGAGAGGAGTGCATATCTGTGTTTGGGGGGGGGTCATAAAGTTCATGTTTATTGAACAAAGAGGAGAAAGACCATAGAGGGAGTAGCCTTAGTTCATTGTTGAGGAACCCTACACAGTTATGAATAATTATTTTGCATGGTGAGGGAAAAGAATGAATGTCGAGTATCATGTCAATATACTAGGTAGAAATCTAAAGTGGTATAAAAAATGTAAATGAAAAAATTGATACATGCAATATACAGTGAAAATAGGGGTTTTTTTTAATTGGGAGGGCATATTGGGAGGGGGTTAAAAAAATGATTTTGGGAGGTATTTTCCAGTATTTTTTGAAAATAGGGGTATTGTTTCATATGCCACGAACGAACATGCTATGGCATGGTTTCACTAAGTGAAGACCCCGTGATTTGAAATGATTAATTATGTTGAGAAAACAAAGAGGATGTCAATATAAAATCTATTTGTCAGGACATAAAAATGCAAGAATGGTTTATTTTAGATTATGAATGTTATATATGTCATGTACGGATGACAAATGTTGCAGGCACATCTTTAAAGGTAAATCTAATCTTTAAAAGTTGTTATGAACAAAAACAACAATATGTTGTAATAACATTTTCTCTATATGTTCATTTTGATTAACAAAATAGTCATATATATATAGTGATAATCGTCGAAAAATATTGTAAGTGTTTTTGTAAACCACTAGTTATGAAAGGCAAAGAGTATTGGAGACATTTTGAGAAAATAAAGCAACCAAAGAAAGATGAAGCTTGATATTTGCAAGGAAAAATGTATGACAAAAATAAAGGAATGAAGATACCAACACCGAGGAGGGTGTACTTTCAAGGAGAGAAGGATGTAAGAACCCATCTACTAAGTGATTCTCCTTCTTTTGCAACCTAAATACCTAAATATAAATTATCATTGCAAACCATTATATATATATATATATATATATATATAATATTTAAATAATTATTATTATGAATAATTATAAGAATAATATTATTATTATTGAAGAAAAGAAGTATAAATGGTTAAGTTACCTAACTCAAAGATTTACTTATAGGATGGCCATGTAGCTGTCAAAATGGCAATTTTTAGATAGGTAATTGATATAATTAAAAGAAGTATTTAATATAGGCATTTATAATATGAGAAAATTAAATGATATAAAATGATATTTGAAAATGGATATCATATATTAGAAAAGAAATGAGGAGAACAATTAGGCTTTCCTCAAAAGAATAACATCTCCATTATCTTCCAATAGTTTTGATCAAATATGAAGAGAAGTTAAAAATCTACTTGGAAACAACATATACCAACGTGTAGCGATGTCAAGGAGGGGGGAGAATATCACTCTGCGTGGAAAATAAAATAAAACCTTGGTGTGACATAGAAATGGCTCCGATCGATTATTAGCTTTTGCATGAACGAGAAAATAACAGTGTATAGAAAGAGATCGTTACTAGTTTTCGCATGGAAAAGACGGTTATTCACATTACAATTTGGAGGTGGATTCCAAAAGGAAAACCGGTTCACCGTTTCCTTACGGAGGAAGAAATGCATAGTAAGGAGGGGTTCGGCCACCTCAGGAGGAAGAAACCGATTCCAATATGAAAAATAAATGAACCACGAAAGGCAATGGGGGACGGTTGCGGAGATTTGAGACTTGAACTTAACACATCAAGCGAGCCTAAAATGACGCTTAATGACTAAGCGTAAATATATTTTTATTAAGAAGCTATAGAAAATTTTTAAGTTTATATTTATAATCTTTTATAATATTCACTTTGTGGAAAGGTTCTGAATTATTTTAGATAGATGGTAATGTTTGTACTTAAAGGATGGCCTTGAAATTAATTAGTAATTGTTCTATGTGAAATAGAACTTGTGGAAAAAAGAAAATGAATAGGAGCAAATGTGATGTGGTGGAGATAGCCCATGGATGGGTTGAACCACTTATATTAGTGTTTTTTTTTATATTTAGACTTTATATGTTTAATATATACTTTATTTAATTGTCACGATTTTTAAATAATTCCATTAAATAGTATTTTATGCCTCTTGTATAAGTTTAAGTTTTAAGGGATGATGTTAAAAATGCTTGATTATACAAGAATCATGGGGAGAAGAATTGGGTTTAAAACTCCAGGTGAACATGATTTGTGGTTTTAAATAAAGTGCATGTTAGTAAGACCTTGTAAGAATCTTTTACAATAAGCATACATTTTCTTTCCTGTATAAGAATTTAAGAATGGATGCACTTAATTGTAATGCCATGTAATTTTTGAGACTAATGTGTTTGGTTATTAAGATGGAAATGTTTTTAATATATATATATCTCGTTTCTCAAAATGGTAAATAGAAGATTACCCCATTCCTCAAAATGGTAATCTAACTTCTCTAAATTAGAAAAGAAAATGATATATTTTTATTTTTAGCTAAAATTTTTATTAACTTATTTATTAAAAAGGATTTCTTTAAATAAAAAATAAAAAATGAAAAAAACTTAAAATTCATTTTACTTTAAATTTCATATTAAGTTTCATTTTATGCTTGAGCAAAACTCCTATTGAAGATCAATGATTCCACTCAACTATGGAATGACCATATTGAAGATCACTGATTCCACTCAATCATAGACTCTTGCATGGACTTGGTCATGTGACAGAGAGACATTTACTCACAAATAAAGAAAAGTTTTTATTTCATTTTTTCTTGAAAGTTAATACCTTCAAAAATGTATATTTTCTTTTATTCAAATGGCTATTTCATGGACATATTTGTAGTGGTAAGTGATATTGTCATTTATAGTTGAGGGGATTTTGAAATTGTTTTGCAAACAAGGTAGTTATTGGCACAACTATTTAACTCAAGAGGAAGATAAATCCTTATAAACCACAAATTAAATGACATGAACAAATTATATGTTACTTATTTTCCATGTGTATTTGTAATCACACATTGTATATGCCTAAGTACTTGTTCTTATATATATATATATCAACATTACCATAATAAGTCACTACTACAAATTACACTACTTAACTTACAGAGAAACTTATTTTTCTTGAAGGCTTGAAGGTTATTCTGAATGATGACCATGAATCATTGCACATGCCATATTTAATTCTCAGATTTCAACCACTTCATATTTTGAACCCACTTGGCTCACTTTCGACTTTGCATTTTTGCAGCTTAAGCTTGATGTTAAGATCTGTGCAAAGCTTTGGGAAAACTCGCGATCATGAAACAAGTGTGTCTAATGGAGGTTCTTTCAGATGATCTTGTTAGACATTGCTTGCTAAGAGTGCCGATAACTTGAAAACTACAAAATTAAACAATTCAAACTCATTATAAATAATATTATATTTAAAAAAAAATTATACTACAAACTAGATTTTAAATCACATTTTTGTTTTTAAAATTTTGAATTATTTAAAACTATTTTTAGTTTAATTAACCATATTTAATTTAGTTTAGAATTATGACTATAACTAATATGATCTTTTTACCAAAAATTCAAGCTTAAAAACTTCAAAACTTAGTATAAAATTCATAAAAACTAAAAATTTGAGATTCTCCCATTTATACCAATTTATAAAAAAAAAATTATTATTAGATGCTCGAGTTAATGGCTTATCCCATTAGACCGAACGCGTAAGGGAAAATGGGAGGATCCATGTGAGTGAGATCCCTGGCGTGATTATATCTTAAGAATTAACTAGCTCAAATATTAGAGCTAGTCTTTTATACCTAACGAGTGACCAGCTTTCACCTTAGGATTCCAGCTAGGCCGCTAAGGGAAAGAAAGGTGTTACACTGTTAATTATTAAGCCTCATTTGGACGTTAAAGAAATTTTCTACGAGTGGAGTTTCATCTAGCTAATGATGGCAGCAAGCTAATGAATCAAAACTCTAAGATTTTTTAATGTTTCAAAGTTTAAAAAATCATTTAGAGTGTCATTTTGAGGGTCATTCTAAAGCGTGTTTTGCTCAAGCATAAAATGAAACTTAATATGAAATTTAATGTAAAAATAATTTTGAGTTTTTTATTTTTATTTTTTTAATTAAAAAAAATATCTTTGGCAAATAAATAAATAAAAATTTTAGCTAAAATATATATATATATATATATTTCTAGTTTAGAGACGTTAAATAAAAAACTAAAGTTATATTTTTATATCTAAATTTTGAAAAAAAAAAATAGAAATGTTAAAAAAGTGCTAAAATCATTTATAACAAATAAACTTAAAATAATGAATTACTCAATAAATTTCTCTGTAGCTACATATTTAGATAGAACATTAATCTTTTACATTAATACATAAACAAAATGAGTACTTTCAAGAATATTCATCAATCTTAAATTCATTGAAATAAAATAAATCTTCATATAATAAACTTTGGGTACAAATATAGCTATATATATTTATATTTAAAGTTAACCCAAAAATAATAAATGAAAAATGTCATAAAAAAGTCTTATACATATTTATGGTCAAGTCAAAAATAATAACTGAAAATGTTATCAATGTGTCTATTATATAAAGATATATAAGAGTATAGTTTACTGTAAACCATTTTCTGGGGATCAAAATGAAGCTACCTGAATTATTATATAGACAAAGAAAGTTTAATTGAGTAGTCTATATTAAAGATAATGATGTAATATAATAACAATTGTTAAGCAATTGTTATATAACTCTAGAATTTATATGAACTTCTACGCGAAAAGAATGTAGTCAAACTTTTCTTTACAACTATGAGCCTTTGATGTTTTAAGGTTTTCTCATCATAATCACTCATCATAATCACACATAGGTGCACAGAACAAAAACACATTTCTCTCCATGTTAATAGTGCTTACCACCATCACACAAAAAGCGGTCTTGTGAATACACTCCAAATGAATATAAAAAAAAAAGAAACAGGTAAAAGTAATCACCAAACTTTGAAATTGAGAGAGTGATGGGAGGCCTAAACATTAATCAACAAATTTTAAATTGAATTAAAAAGAATGGTGAAAAAGTTTCTTACTTTATAATAATCGGCCTTAAATGGTAGGAGAATTGAGTTGCATAGACATTTACCCAACGGCCTTAAATGATATAGAATTGAGTTGCATACACATTTTTCCATTGGTTGGGCAATAATTCCCTCAATCGATATGAATTCGCTCCGTTGCTTCATGATATGTCTGTGAAGTAATTATTAATCGAATCCATTGTTTCAAACACTAAACTGATTTCAGAGAACAGATAAATTAATAGAATCAAGTAAACATTTGCATAGACAACGACGAAGATATAAACGAAATTGAGGAACTCACCAAAACGTTTGAGTAACTCTATCTTCCAACAGATATCTATGCGTCTGTGCTGGATTTATATAATTAATTCTGGGTCACACACTCTACTTGCGAAATAACAAACTTCTGTAGAAATGATTCTCTTAGTCACGCGTTGCATGTGAAGTTGAATATGTGTGTACTGTGTATATATAGTTACTTATTTCTTGGTCACACACCCTTCGTATGAAATAATAAACTTCTATTTCATGCATTCCTTGTGGGTGTTGTATCCCGTTGTATTGTTGACCGGTCGTAGATGTAATGCAACAAAACTTATATTTCTTTGAACAATTATTATTGGCCCATAATTTATTTCTAGCGTAAACTATCGAATTAACGTTACCTCGTAGTCACACACTTTGGACTTAAAGCCCCCATGTGGTCGGACAGCCGGACCCGACGTGATGGTAAAAGGGGGAGATCTCCAACATTATATAGCTAATGAAGGCAGCAAGCTGCAGTTCTTTCTTGGATGTATAACAGTTAATATAACACTGGCAGCAATTAGATCTCGTGGTATTTTATATTGTTTGATTTATTTATAAGTTGGTATGGTTTTAGTAAGGGGAAGAGAAATAAAGTTTTAAGAGAGTTAGAGGTTAAGGGACGGGTATGTAATATAACATGAAAACTCATCTTGGTAATAAAACAATGATTTTGATTGAATTTTTTATAAGATAATTTCTTTATTCATTATATTTATATATATAAATAAAAGTTTTATATTTTCTTTTTATTTAATATTTTATGGTTAAAATATTTAAATATATTAATATTTTATTTACTATTTCATTATTTTAAATAAATATATATATGTAAGAAGATGACATTTTTATTTATGAAATCAAAATGTTAATAATATAGAAATTTTCTTAAATATTTAAATTTGATATATTTCAATTGTAAGCTTGGTTTTATATTTTGTTGAACATGTAAATGTAAATTATGTTACCATTTGATCAAACATTTATATTTACAAATAAATATATTATGAGTTTTATAATTAATATAAAACTAATAAATAAAAATTATAATGATTTTAATAAATTATTTTAATCTTATTTAATTAATAATTTATTTTAAAAAATATTTTACTAAAAATAGAATTTATTTATTTTAATTATATTTTTTTAAATTTATTAAAAAAATTAATAATTCTTAAATATTGGGGTGTTGTTTTCTCACAGGTAGAAAGGGTCTTTTGTTGGAAAATGATGATGAGACAAGTAAAACGCACAAGTTCACAGTCTTCAATGAGATAATGATCAATTGCCAATATGACACAATAAACTTGACTGCGTGAGTTGAAAATTCATTTTTTAATTCTTATCAATCAACATATTTGAGTTTACTTTAACCTTTGCGCTTTGTGTTAGAATGAACGTGTGCAGAGGAAAAAATTCGGGGAAAAATTACAAAAATATTTCAAGAAAAGGGTTCGATTTGGCCTTGAATGTGAGGTCCATCACAACATTATTTCAATATCCATTAATCTGGTTTCTTGATATAATGATTAGAAGAGTATGATTAACTTGGTGTGAGCTAGTGCATATAACAAATATGACACATATAGTAGACTTTGTAGTCATACCTGAATGATCATAAACAACTAAAGCTACCTCGGACTCATAATTGGAAAGTTAGAACTATCGATGTTGGGATATTATTAAACCTATTCATAACTTAGGATAAAATAATTAATCAATTTTGATTAATTCGCTACCCAATAGCCTATATAGTTGGCATCCACTTGCACCTTAAACTCGACACTTTCCATCGATACCCAAGGAATTCTTTAATTCTTACTCTAGGTTGATCTTGGCCACTTTATGGGCTCCCGGAATTAGTAACTATGCTTTTTTATGGGCTCCTAGAATTAGTAACTGTGCTTTCCTGTAGATTCTTCCTTATTCTTATTTTATACAGCTTTTATGTTGTTAAGGTAAAGCTAGTTAATTAGGAAACTGGTATCTTTTGTTGCCAACCCATCCTCCATGATTTTCTCTCCATTTTCCATGATTAGCATGTCTATCCATATTTGGTAAGTCTACATTTCTAATCTTTATGAGTTGTCTCCATACAACTCAATTTTACCTATGAGGGATGTACTATTTATCTACACTATTGTACATCATTATTCAATGGAAGGATACACTCTAATACCCATCTCTTAATTCATGTGATTCAATCTCTTTTATTCTCTCTATTTTTCATGTGTATGCTTATGAGAATTATCTTAGTACCAATATTTATTGCGAGTTCTTCTTCTTAACATATTTTCTCATAGAATTGGAGATAATATTTGTACATGGTATCAGAGCACAAGGTTTCTCAAGTTCTACAGAGTTGAGGAGCGCATCCTAGTTTTGTTTTGCAGGTTGTAGAGAGTTTCTTCTTGAGCGCATCATCTCATCAATATTGATTCTTCCTCAGCTATAATCTTGACTCCCTTCAACTATCATGAATGGAAATCCAAACCTAGAATTCTATTGTGCAGCAAGGGATTATAAAAAGTTACTCTAACTTTGGAGAATGAGCCCAATGTTGTGATTGACAAAGCTAAGTGGCATAATAGGTTGGGTGAAGCATATGGATTGGTTTTCCTCTCTATTTCTCTTGATATACTCTTTCATTTATATGGTTTTACCACTCCAAACCAAGTGTCGACCCAACTGGAGTCTGTCTTTGGAGTTCAAAATGAGTTAAGAGCACAACAGTTGGAGATTGAGTTATTCTCACTGAGTCCAAGCAGTTTCGATTCTATTGAGGGTTTCTTCACCAAATTCAAGTCACTTGTTCTATTGCTCAAACATTGTGGGATTGAGAATAAATATGACCAATTAGTCCTTTCCATTCTTTCTAAATTGGGTCATGATTACTCAGTTTTTGTGTCTACTTTACATGCTATTAGGCTTGTTCTTCCTAAGTGGAAAATGGCTTCTTTGTGTACTTTCTTCGATTCACTAACAAAGGAGAAAGACAAATTGATCCAGATGGGTGCTCTTAAATATTCCAATAGAAAGGATCATTCTCTCATGGTTCAAGGAATCAATAATACCGAATCCAAAGAAAATAAAATAGTAAAAGAGAAGAAGCCAAAGTCAAAAATTGAAGATGGAAGTTTGAAGTCTACTAATGAAGATTAAGTAAAGAAGGGTAAGAAGAAAGGGAGAACATCCAAGTTTTCTTATTGAATCAAGGGATTTGATTCATAGAAGAAATGTTTCAAAAATAATATGGACATCATGTCGCATATTCTTGAGAAGCACAAGATCGAGGTTCCAAATGAGCTAGAGAATTTGGTTGATTTTTCAGAACACTGTCATAGTGTGCAGTTCCAAGGAGATATAACATATTTCTTGAGTGCCATAGTTAAATAATTTCCTCATGTCTATGATATATATTTAGTCTCCAATATATCAGAATCATAAATATCATACCCTTTCTTTGAGAATCCACCTATTAGTCAGGCTAGATTCATCTCCAAAAAATTGTGATTCTCATTATATATTGACTTGTCTTTGAGCATCTCTTCCTCATTCCATTCACAATATTATATCTATGATTTAGAAGATTGTTTGCAGGATAATATGCATTTCATGACATAGTTTATACCATCTACCATACCTCTGAATAATTCCAAGACTATACAAATCCCAAGTTCACTAGTTGATTCCTCATTGGTCTCTTATGCAGTGTTACTTATATTACATGGTTTGAAGTATTTCCTAGGTTCCATTGGTTGGTTATCCATGAAATTAGTCATATTTAGAATAATATTAAACATGTTTGGATACATTCTAATCACTTATGGTTTAGATCTCAATTCATCCATCATTCATATTTTTGCACTCATCAGTTTTTCCTAGTTTCTCATAGTTTTCCTAGTCTAACCCTAGATCCTCATGGAGTGACTGAAGCCTTTGTATTTGATGTTCCATATGCTAATTTCTATGATATATCATATTTTTATCAGCCTCATATCACATATGGGAAGGTTCTACATCAGATTGGAAGCATGACATGTGATTCACATCACAATTTTGTAGCTATTCAGGGAAATAAGTGTGTAACAAATAGTCTTAATTATTATACTATTTGGGAAGGAGTATGCACATATCTCTTTTCCATATCAAATTTTTTTACATATCAAAGTTTAACCGTAGCAAGAAGCATTCAAAAAATGCTCCTATTTCATCAATTGATGAGATACCATGAGTCTCTCCACTTCTTTCTTACAGGTTCTACACTCTAGCACATGATCATGGAGTTCATGATTTCTTCATCAATTATTTCACCAAGAAGAAGTTCATTTATCCCATTAAAGTGAAGATATTTAGATATGTTGAAGGCATACTATTTCAAATTTTGCACCTTATCCTTTCATGAGGGAGGATTTTCCCCATGTTGTTTTTCCTCTTTCCTTAGTTTGTTTGCACATAATAATAGTTACGGGTGAACATAGCCTTGTTTTTGGGCCCTATATACACCTATATGTTTTACATACCATCATAAATTCATACTTAAGGGTGGTGTTGGGATATTATTAAACCCACTCATGACTTAGGATAAAATAATTAATTAATTTTGATTAATTTCCTACCCACTAGCCTAGATAGTTGGCATCCACTTGCACCTTAAAGTCAACACTTTCCATATATACCCCAAGAATGCTTTAATTCTGGTTCTTGGTTGATATTGACCTTTTTATGGACTCCCAGAATTAGTAACTTCTCTTTCCTATAGATTCTTACTTATTCTGCTTTTATCCAACTTTTATGTGGATAAGGTAAAGCTAGTTAATTAGGAAATTGGTATCTTTTGTTGCCAACCAATCCTCCATGATTTTTTATCCATTTTCCAGGATTAGCATGTTTATCCATCACTCTTGAAAATTCACTCATTCTTTTTCTATTTCATGAGTTCCTTAACTGATTTGGGAAGTGCTTTATCCACCTATTGGGGTTTATGATGTTTGGTAAGTCTACCTTTGTGAGAATTATGAGTTGTATCCATAAAAAATAATTTTATTGATGAGGGATGTACTATTTATGTACATTATTATTCATGACTATTCAATGGAAGGATACATCCAATATTCATCTCTTCATCCATGTGATTCCGTCTCTTTTTTTCTCTCTATTTGTCTTGTGTATGCTTGTGATAATTATCTTAGTAGACATATCTATTTCCAGTGCTTCTTCTTATCATATTTCCTCGTAGCATTGGAGCTAATATTTCTACACTTGATGCTTCAACCCAGTCTCTAATATCAGTACTCCAACACTCTTTTTAATTCTCCTTAGCTTTTCACTTGACGCAGATCTCAATGAAAGAAGACTTGTCACTTGAGTGAAAGGTGAGACGATATACAGAGTCCATACATAGTTTGAGTTGGTGAATTTTCAACACAACCGGCTGAAAGTTGCAGCACCATGGGAGGAAGTGATATTCCTTACTCAACAATCATCCTCCATAAAATTTGCATTTACATTGATCGTTGACTTTTTGCCCACTAAATTCACCTGACATACATTGTGAATTGACCTCGAAATGATGAGCAACCAACTATGTTCCCTAGGAAATGACAAATCAATTTTTTTTAAAGCGTTGAGTGAAATGATTCGTTTCATAAGAAACAATTTCTTTGTTCTAGAAACAGGAACAACCATAGAAAATGACTATTTTTCTTCCCCTTTTCTACTCCATTTTCTCAAAAATACGCAAACCATTGTCACATTTATTGTAACACACAGTTTAAATAGAGCCATTAAAGATCATCACATGGAGGGCACAATCGGGTTCAAACCAGTGACCTATTAATCTATAGTCAAATGCTCCACCATTAAACTATAGGCCCAACTATTAAACATACTGACTGGAATTAATTAAGGGGGAAAATTATATGAAACCCACATGAAAAAATAAAATTTCAAAATGACCGACATTTAATTATAGTAGGAGGTTTTAATGAAAAATAAAAGCTAATGTGTATGGATCTAAGATAAATTTGGAAACATAACAACTAATGAGTCTGCTAACCCTGAAAATGATGCCCAACAAATTTTTTTATAGAGTTATAATAAGGGCCATAACAAATTAGAGAGGTAAAATTCAAATACAGTGTATAATACCAATAACCAACCTTCAACATTTTGAACATCTACACTCATGTAGTTGTTAATCTCTCTACGTGTATGGTTCTATATTAATTTACTCAAAATCAACAAGCCCTTCTTGTATATAGTAGTTCCTAATGTTCCTTTAGCATTTAAATTTAATTGTATCTTGATTGAAATACCCTTGTTGCTGTGACAAAGAAAAATACATTTGCAACAAAAAAATGCAGAAACTAGCAACATAACCTTGAACTTCAAACTATTTATGTCCATTTAGAAACTAAACAAAGGAACCTATAAAATATGGACCTACATATGATGCAAAAGTATGCAATGCTTTCTAAATGCAGTCAAAAGTAATTCCTTCCACAAAGATACAAATAAGGATTTTTCTAAGGACCTTTATCCTCTACAACTTGGGGTACATCATCAATATGAAAAGGTTTCTTATAACCAACAACAAGAAAAAAAGATTCCAAGAAAATGACATATGACTGAGAAGATTAGCTATTTCATAAATAAGGACTAGCTTAATGTTTCAACATTTTTGAGGATTTCTTTCAAGAGAAGTCCTTCAGTGGTCTACCAAAATTCTACGCCACTTCTAGCACCACAACACAACAACTAACATAACACAAAAAAGCTGAAAAGGAAGAGTCATAATATGAACAAAGGTATTAACAACAACATAGTTGTTGAATGTCAAGAAGGATGAAGAATGTATGAAGAATGAATGATACGCTCCACCACAACCATCACAAATATTAAAAGTTCATTTTACATTCTTTTGTGAGGGAGTGATAAACATAAGTTGACATTGTACACCAAGTTAGAGCTTGGAAAATACAATCTCCCCTATTCCCAAAACATAGGCCTCTCCTTCAACTTTCATGCCTCTTATTTAGCCACCAATACACATGGTTGCATATCCCAAGTATGTTGTAGCATATATATAGAAAACTATAACCATCCAAAGATTCTTTATGCATAATCCCCAATTTAAACTTATTGGAAAAGTTGTCAAACACAACAAAAATTCAAGGAAGGGAGAAAATAAGAAAAAGGAGATCAATACTAATTGCAAGTGCATAACAAAATAACTACACAAAAAATATAGATCTAAGTCCTTACCACCAAAGAATTTAAACCATTTCTAAACAAAAGGTCTTGTTATTATTTTTTAATGCCTAAATGGTTTCGATCACTGCAAGCAAATAATATACTATTAATATCAACAAAATGCATTATGGTATATATATACATCCAATACCCACATCAAGGTTCTAACGAATCTCTGTAGCATTTATAAATACACAAACACATGAGGATTCCTGCAAGAAGAAAGTTGCAAAGTACAAATATTATTGTTGATTGTACCAAAAGCACGAATATTCTTGTTTACTGTACCAAATAACTCTAGCAGTAATAATAGCATAACTAGAAATGAGTGATGGTGATATTGAATAATAATGAAATAGTTGATACTTAAACATATACTACAACCATTTTTTAAAGCATTTTCCATATTGGGTATCAAATTGGAAGAAATGTGAGTTATGTGCATCATTTAAGAAAATACTCTTTATTGACCCAAATTCAAACCAGCATATTTCTTTTTGCAGTTTTTCTCGATTTGAGGAATCAAGAAAAGTAATGTTATTATTACTATCAGTAAGTTTACAACTATTTTCCTTGAAGGTGTTAGCCATGCATTGAAAATTATGGCAAACATGTTGATAAAAGGTTTGGTATGCCTTCACCGATTGATGATTTTAAATAATCATGGTTAACATTACCTATGTAACCTCCGTTTAATGAATCTCTGCACAAACTTGGGCTTCATGAATCAAAGTGTTGTTTCCTCTATCATTACCTTTATTGCATTCGCAAAGGGAACAATTAGACGACTTAGGACTCAAGTGACTAGGATCCACGCCAAATTCCCTATAGCATATCTTATCAAAAGTAAAATGCATGTACATTGTATACGTCTTCAATATCAATGATTCCGGTCAGGAACAAACTCTTACAAGGACTCGATCGTGTGACTGAAGTTTTTATTTCATTTGTTCTTGAAATTTAACACCTTGAAAAATGCATATTTTTGCGCCGAGAAGCGCTCTACAGCCCAGTATGGGGGAGATCTTGTAACGTTATGTAACGTTGTAACATCACGTAACGTTGTAGTGTTACGTAACGTTACATAGATGTCGGCTATAAAAAACAAAACTTTTAATTATCTTCCAAAATAAATGTCGGCCACAAAAACAATCTAATATGGATGAGATGTTGTAATGTTTCTACCTAACAAAATAATAAATAAATAAATAAAAAATTGAATTATCTGCCATAAAAAATTGTCCGTGAGAAAAACAACACAATATAGGGGAGATGTTGTAATGTTTCTGCTTAACAAAATTATAAAAAATAATAAAAATAAAAAATTGAATTATCCGCAAAAAAAATGTTGGTCATGCACATGGTTTTAAAACCATGTGCAATGCCTCTTAAAACCCCATGGTTATATTGTACATGGTTTAGGAGGGCCTTACAAATTATTTTAAAGCCATGTGCAAGGCCTCTTAAACAGCCCATGGTTTTGTTGTACATGGTTTAGGAGGTAGTTGCAAATGGTTTTAATACCATGTACAAGGCCTCTTAAACAACCCATGATTTTAGGAGGGCCTTGCACATGGTTTTAAAACTATGTATGGGGGAGATGTTTTAATGTTTTTTCCTAACAAAATAAAAAATATTATATGCAGCCATAAATAGTATTAAATATTAATAATAAAAATATTATTTGCAAACCTTAAATAAAAAAATGTGCCTTTTGGTCTAAATCACATTAAAGCTGATAGTTGACTGCAATACTTAAGAAGAGGTCTACACCTCCAAAGATTTGATCCCTCTCGGCGCTTGATAGAGCCTGGGATTTGGATCTATGCTGGTTAATATTCAAATGGCTATTTCAATCGTACTAATAGATCTGTAGTGTGGTGAGTGGAAAGTGTGGTGAGTGATATTTCCATTTATAGTTGATATGATTTTCAAAATGCTCTACAGACAAGGTATTCCGAAGGAACTAAACTAGTTCAGGTTTGTGATAGGAAGCTACAAAATTAAACAATTCAAATTCATTATAAAATATTAATAAACTAGTTCAGGTTTGTGACAAGAAGCTACAAAATTAAACCATTCAAACTCATTATTAAATATTATTATATTTTTTTAAAATTATAATATATACTAGACTTTAAATTGGATATTTGTTCTTAAATCTCAGAATATAATTTAAAACTATTTTTAATTTAATTAACAATATTTAATTTAGTACAGGTTTGTAACTGCAACTAATATGATCATAAAATATTTACCAAAAATTCAAGCATAAAAACATACTATGAAATTCATAAAACTACAAATTTGAGATTCTCGAATTTACACCAATTTAAAAAAAAACAGTGTTAGATACTTGATTTAATGTCATATCCCATCAGTCCATGCACGCAGGGTCAAATGGGAGGATTTGAGTTAGAGCTCTGACGTTATTGGACCTTAAGAATTTAAGTAGCTCAAAGATCAGAGCTAGTATTTTATTCCTAACGAGTGCATTTAAAGGAGTGAGTTGCGACAAGCCACGGGGACTTCACTTAGTGAACATTTCATATAGAACATGCGATCATGAGATATTAAAGAATACCCTTAATTTCTAGAGATATTGACCCAAACTCTTTTTGTTGAAACCCCCTCCCAATACTTAAAACCTCCTCCCCACCCCTTTTTATACCTCAATCCTTATAAACCACCCTACCCACCCCCACCTTAAACCCCTCATCCCCCCAATACCTACAATATATTGGTTCAATTTTTAATAATTTTAAAACCCACAATATGAACTAACGTGATAGGATATTGGTCAACAAGTGAAGCCCCCGTGCGACAAGCACATGAGTAGCTTCCGCCTTGGATTAGAATTATAGCTAGGCCGAGGGAAAACAAGGTATTGCATGGTTAATTATTAATCCTTCTACAGTTGTAGTTCCATCCAAGTAATGATGGAAACAAGCTATTTTTTTAGGGATGTATCAAGCAATTTAATGGTTGGGAGAATATGATCCATCTAACAATTGGCATTGTTTGTCGATTTCAACAAAGTTCAACATTTTGACTTTGACATTCAGTAGTTCAACAAGTTCACCTCTTAACTTGACAAGTTCAGAACTCGACTCGATCTATTCAACACTTTGACGATATCAACTCAGCTTCGACATACAACATCTCGGCATGCATTGTCGACATCAGCAACTAACGAACTACAATAGTTGTTTCTCTTTCTTCCAATCATCTGTAGCAGTTGAAATTTTGTAACCGTTCCAACATATTTTGTAACTAAACATAATAGGTAGACAACCCAAGTGTTTTGAGAACTCTATTTGAGCATGTACATTATTGTAAAATGAAGCAAGTATTATAGTGGGAATGAAGTAATACAGTTTGGTTCGAATTATTGCATATTGTCTATGTGTATGTTACTTTGTAGTGTATTTCCTGATTTGTTGATTATTCATATGCTTCTGCCATAACAATGCTCAATTCATTCAGTCAAACTATTTTCCTCGGCATGCACTTGGGCACGACCTGGATCATTGGTATCATATAATGAAAGAATTGTTTGTTCTTAAGTTATGCGTATACACTTGTATCCAAGTTACTTGACATGCATGCTTAGACACACTAGAAAACTCAAAAATCCATGCAAACACTACCTTCAATTTCATAGTATCCAGATACTCACACCACTAAATCAAAGATGGCAAAAGAAATAGACAATAAACATGCACTTGAAGAGACATAATAACATATCGAATAAGCATTGGCTCGACAACAAAATGAAATGTTCGCCTAGTTCAATGATATTCTCACATGATTCGCCTCGACATCAGGAGGATCTTTGAAAAGATCCAACTCTAATAAAATAAGTCCATTCAAGGTGCAAATGAACTTGGACATGCCAAATATTGAAGGTAAGATTGGCGTAGATCCATTGATAATTTGGTACAACAAATAGAATCCTACTACTCCATGAATCAACTCTCAGAAGTTGAAGATATCACCATTGCATCCTTAAAGATGTCAACCTCTATACACTACTGGTGGGAGAATATATTGACAAAAATGGAGAAAGAAGCAGACCCGATAGCAACATGGGACAAAATTCATCAAATGCGGCCAAAAAGAGTTATACCCGCCCAAGTATCTTGAAAAATAGTATAAGAAGTGGCATCAACTAAGGAAATGGAAATACCAGTCTGTGCAGATTTATACTAACTAGTTCTATCACTTAATTCCTAGACTTGGCGTTCAAGAAGAGGAGAAATTGCTTGTCCTGAAGTACGTCATCGGATTGTCCATGTACATTCAGCAAGAGATAGAATTTCTAACTACCAGTATGCTTGCAAATGCATTCCACTATGCCAGTAATATCGAATCCAAACATAAAGGAAAATAATGCTTCACAACAAAGTTGATAGGACGACCATCCAAGAAGAAGTCATCAATCGACTCCAATAAGTTAATACAATCTTCTCAACCGACTCCGCCAAAGCCAAACTATCATAAGAAGCACTCTTGGAAGTACAAAATGGCATGTAGAAAGAAACATCCTACAGTGATATGGTGTGATTACCACAATTTGTCATGGCATGATACGTCTGAATGCAAGGCCCATAATACATTTTTGGAAAAAAATTCTACATCCGACTTGCCTAACAAAACTCTGGTAGAATCTGACAAAGAAGCATCGACCCTTTTGAGATCGACATCAACCGCATCGATAGCCTTGATCGTCATTGAAAATGAGGAATGAGAGCACCTGATCCATACACAAATATGGGTTGAAAACATTTCATTACATTTGATTGTCAATAACGACAGCCATAAGAACTTTGTTTCTGAAGATCTCGTGAAGAAACTTGGTCTTATCATCACTCGACATCCTTAGCCTTACAATATCGATTGGATGAAGGATGGCCATGAGCTAAGAATCACTCGATAGTGTAGACTCTCCTACTTCATTAATCCTTTTGAAGATGAAGTACTCTACGACATGGCACTGCTCTCCATAGCCAATGCCTTGTTTGGGAAAACTCACTGGTGGGATTGACATGGGACTTATTAGTCACGACCTCATAAGGTGATTGTCAAAATATGGAACCAATGGTACAACATACCAGAACAACAACCTACACCAACATTTGCAATGATATATGCTAAACAGACGAAGAATCTCATCAACCATGCACAGAAATTTACATTGATCATGATTAAGCAGCAACATTCCAGGAATACTACAGCAACAAGTCGACTCACTGACAAGTGCAACTCCCAACAACGACATAATATCAACAATATTCTTGATGAGTACCGAAACATATTCCAATAGTAAGACAGAGTACTTCTACATTGCCAAGTCAAACACTCCATTGATCTTACTCTTGGTTCTTCATTACCTAATGCATATGTTTACAGAAGGTCCATTATCGAGAATGAAGATATTCACAGACAAATTCAGTATTTTATCAATAAAGGTCACATCCAACCCAACTCCTCTCCTTGTGGAAGTCTAGTTGTCCTCGTTCAAAAGAAAGACAAGACATGGCACATGTGTATTGACTATCAAGATCTCAACAATATTTCTGTAAAGAATAAATACCATCTTCCATGGATAGATGAACTCATCGACAATCTAAAAGGTGACTGATTTCTTTACTAAGCTCGACCTCAAGTTAGGATATTATCAAATTCCAATTGATCCCACCGATGTATGGAAAATTTATTTCAAAGCCAAGGAAGGATTATTTGAATGGTTAGTCATGCCTTTCACCTTAACCAGTGCACCTGTGAACTTCATGCAATATATGGAAATTCTTCAACCTTTCATCGGTAAGTGTTTCGTTGTCTCTCTCAACAATATATTGATTTTAATTCGATCATGGGAAGAACAAAGGCCGACAGCTTCATCAATTCCTCGACACTCTCTAACAACATCAAATCTATTTGAATATAGATAAATTCCGATTTACTATGAACAAAATCAAATATTTGGGGTACATAATCGACTCTACAGGAACTCACGTCGATCCAGATAAGGTACAAATCCTCAAAGATTGTCCCATTTCTCATAGCATTCATGAACTAAGAATTTTTCTTGGTTCGGTGAATTCCTATTAACGATTCCTACTCGACTTAGGTCTCATGGCCTGGCCTTTGAATCAGTTGACTAAGGGAAATGGGAAAACCATCTTCAAATGGAAATCAACACAGCAAAAAGCATTTGAGAAGCTCAAACACAATCTCTGTACTACACCAGTACTTGTGTTACCTAATTTCCATCAGCTCTTTGAGATTGAGACAGACACATCAGACTATGTCCTCGATGTAGTGATCACTCAATCTGGTCACCCAGTCGCATATCATTGTGAAACTTTCAACGACGCTGTAAGAAGGTATTCAACATATGAAAAAGAACTGTATGTCATTTTGAAAGCTCTTAAGTAATGGATACATTACATTCTTGTCAAGGAAACAATCATCCTCACTAACAATAAGCCTTTACAAATCACCATGTCCTAGTCAAAGTGACAAACAACTTGATAACTTCGGTGGATTAATTACTTGCAATAATTTCAGCTGGGAATTAAGTATCGGAAAGGAAAATCCAATGCCGCAACTGATTTTCTAAGTCAACCACCTAGTACTCTCATTTCTACATTGATCAGTATGTAGGGCTATGACACCACTACTTGGCCTCAGTTGTATTCACTAGATTGTGACATTTCTACAATTTACGAACAACTTCAAGCCGACCAGTCGTGCACTACCGAATACTTCTTGAAAGACACATTGCTATACAAGCTTGGACAACTTTGTGTACCAAGCAGTGAGCACAAACAAAATTCCATTTGGGACGTGCACTACAACAAGACTGCATGACACTTTCTATCATCCAAAATTATTTTTATTGGCATTCACTTAAATATGAAGCCAACAAGTAAATTCAATTGTGTGTGGTTTGTGCCATCGTTAAACCACGAAATTGACAACAAGGATTATACACACCTCTGTCAGTTCCTAGTCGACTATGGGAATCTATTTCTATGGACTACTTAACGGGATATCCTACTACCAAACATCAGCATGATGCGCTATTATTAGTAGTCGACACATTTTCCATTATGGATATCCTTATACCATGCAAGAATACTACAACAACATAACAGAGTGCTCAACTCTTCTTCAAAGATGTTTGGAAATATTATGGTTTATCGAAGACCATAATTTTTGACATGGATGCCTGATTTGTCGGCATCTTTTGGAAGAATCTATGGAAACAAATCAACATGAGACTCTCCCTATCGAAATCCTTCCATCCTTAGACAGACAGACAAACAGAAGTTGTGAATCACTTGGTATTACAACTGCTTTGCATGTGCAACCTGCACAAGCATCCCTGGACACGGGATGACAGTCTCCCATATATAAAACTTAGTTACAATCATTCCCAACACATCTCTACGGGAAAGAGTCCATTTGACATCTGTTATGGATTTGAAACCTCATCGCCCATCGATTTGATCAGTTCATCGACTCTGACCAAGGAGAAGTTGAAAAAGCATTGAAGTTTAGATATTGAATTTGCGACATCCAGAGAAAAGCACAAGAAATGTTGCAGCAAGCTAATGCAAAAGCTCAGGCCCGACACGATATGCATTGTATTTCTCATTCATTTCAAATTGGGGATTAGGTCTTGTTACATCTCAAGAAGGAACGATTCACTGGTCCATATAGGAAGTTGAAGCCATTGTGTTACGGTCCATACATTATTCTTGAACAGATTGGAGAAAATGCTTTCAAACTTGATATTCCTGCATGCCCGAGTCTGCATCTAGTATTGAATGTGGATCGAATTCTACCATACCATGCACCATTGTTGGAACATAACCACTTGCAGACATCAGAACCCGAAGACATCCATCGAGATGTTCAGGAGCCTCTTCCTTGTGACACCAATGTGGGACGTTGAACATGTCATACAAGGACAAACACAATTCCCTTGTTTCAGGTGGGTAAAGTCGAAAAAATCACAGTACAAGGAAAATGGTACTCTGCTACTGAACTGACCAACAAGTTTCTTCACCTATATGAGCAAGCAATGGGGACCCTTATTTCTTAAGGAAGGAGGTCTTATCCATCCAGTAGTTGATTGTTTGTCGACTTCGACAAAGTCCAACACTTCGACTTCGGCATTCAACACCTTGACAAGTTCACCTATCGACTTAACAAGTTCATCACTGAACTCAATCGATTCAATTCTTCGACGAGTTCAGCTCAGCTTTGACATACAACATATCGACATGCATTGTTGACATCAGTGACTGACGAACTACGGCATATTGTCTCTCTTTCTTCCAATTTTATGTAATAGTTGAACTTTTAAGGGTTCCAACTTATTTTGTAACTAAACGTAATGGGAAGACAACCCAAGTGTTCTCAACACTCTATTTAAGCATGTACATTATTGTAAAATGAAACAAGTATTGCAGTAGTAATGAAGCAATAGAGTTTGGTTCAAATTCTTGCATATTGTTTGTGTGTGTTACTGTGTAGTGTATTTCCTGCTTTGTTGATTCTTCATATGCTGCCGCAATAACAGTGCTCGATTCATTTAGTCGAACTATTTTCCTCGGCGTGTACTTGGGCGCGGCCCGAATCAGAATCCCTCTTTCATTTGCAAAGGTTAAAAATATCATACTTTTTGAATGTTTCAAAGTTCAAACAGTCATTTAGAGGGTCATTCCATAGGGAGTTTTTCTCAAGCATAAAATGAATGAAACTTAATGTAAAATTAATTTTAAGTTTTCATTTTTCATTTTGTCATTTAAAGAAATCATCTCTCATAAATAAATAAGTAAAACTTTTAGCTAACAAGTGGAAATATATCACTTTCTTTCATAATATAGAGAAGTTAAATAAAAAATTAACTTAGTTCTCAAAAACATTTTTACACCTAAATTTTCAAATTAAAAAAAAAATATGAATATTAAAGAGTGCTAAACACCATTAGATGGCAAACAAACTTAAAATAATGAATTTGTTCATGAACTACATCTTCAAATAGAACATTAACCTTTTACATAAGCCCACAAACAAAATGCTTACTTCCAAGAATCTTCATCCATCTCACATTCATTTAAATAAAATAAATCTAGATACAATGAATGTTGGGTACATATATTACTATATATATTTAGGGTCGGCCCAAAAATAATAAATGAAAAATCTCATCAATGTATGTCTTTTATATATTTAAGGTTAACTCAAAAATAATAAACCCAAAAATAATAAATGAAAAATCTCATCAATGTATCTCTTTTATATATTTGAGATTAACTCAAAAATAATAAATGAAAAATGTCATCAATGTGTGTCTTATATAGAGAATATAATTTTTAATTATAAATGGAACCAAAATCCATCCTTACATTAAAATATTTATTTTTACATAAAAATAATATATTAATTATTAAATTAATAAAATTAAAATATTATACAAATACTTTATTTTCCACAAAATGTAAATCCATTTTTAGAGTATCAAAATGAAAGTGACTAATAAAAAATATACAAACCCTTCACAAAGAAAGTTTAAATGAGTAGCCTATATTAAAAGTAAGGATATAATATATAACAGTTGTTAGACAATTGTCATACAACTTTACAATTTGCTCTTTCACAACAGCTTTGCATGAAATAATGTAGTCATGAACTTTTCTTCACAACTATGGTTTCCAAACCTATTCCCAAGGGTTAAATCAATGACCCTTTGATGTTTAAAGGTTTCCTCACAATACTCACACATAGCTGCACAAAACAAAAACACATTTTTCTCCACGTTAATAATGCTTACCACCCTCACACAAAACGCGGTGTTGTGAATACACTACAAATGAATTAAAAAAAAATTACTAAAATTAATCACCAAACTTTGAAATTGATAGAGTGAAGGGAGGCCTAAACATTAATCAACATATTTTAACTTGAATTAAAAAGAATGGTGGAAAAAGTTTCTTACTTTATAATAATCGGCCTTAAATGGTAGGAGAATCGAGTTGCATAACCATTTCCATTGGTTGGGTAACCAACGGCTTTAAATGGTATAGAATTGAGTTGCATCCATTGGATCCATTGCTTTAACCTGTAAACTAATTTCAGGGAACAGATAAATTAATCGTATCAAGTAAACATTTGCATAGACGACGACGAAGATATAAACGAAATTGAGTAACTCACCAAAACATTGAGTAACCCACCAAATTCTATGTGCAAACACATATGTATGCGTATGTGCTGTTTTTATATAATTAATTCTCGGTCACACACTCTACTTGTGAAATAACGAACTTCTGTAGAAATGATTCTCTTAGTCACGCGTTGCATGTGAAGTTGAATATGTGTGTACTGTGTATATATAGTTACTTATTTCTTGGTCACACACCCTTCGTATGAAATAATAAACTTCTATTTCATGCATTCCTTGTGGGTGTTGTATGCCGTTGTATTGTTGACCGGTCGTAGATGTATTGCAACAAAACTTATATTTCTTTGAACAATTATTATTGCCCCATAATTTATTTTTAGCGTAAACTATCGAATTAACGTTACCTCGTAGTCACACACTTTGGACATAAAGCCCCCATGTGGTCGGACACTCGGACCCTACGTGATGGTAAAAGGGGAGCTCCCTCCAACATTATATAACTAATGAAGGCATCAAGCTGCAGTTCTTTCTTGGATGTATAACAGTTAATATAATGCAATCTTGGTGCTTGATGACAGCGATTAGATTTTTTTGATATTTTATATTGTTTGATTTATTCAAAAGTTGGTATGGTTTTGGGCTGAGAGGGGCTCTACAACCTAGTAAAGGGAGATCTTGTAACGTTACATAACTTTACAAAATAATAAAAAATAAAAATCTAATTATCCGCTAAAATAAATATCGATAAAAAAAACCTAATATGACGGAGATCTTGTAAGGTTTGTTGAGTAAATTTTGTTACTAACAAAATAATAAAAAATAAAATTTTTAATTATCAGCCAAAATAAATGTCGGTAAAAAAAAAAACCTAAAATGAGGGAGATCTTGTCACTTTTGTTACTTACAAAATAATAAAAAATAAAAGGTTTAATTATCACCCAAAAAAATGTCCACCAGAAAATGTTGTAATGTTCCTACCTAACAAAAGAATAAAAAAATAAAAATTTAATTATCATAAAAAAAATGTGGGTTAGGAAGAAAAAACAATATGGGGGAGATGTTGTAATGTTCCTACCGAACAAAATGATAAAAAATAAAAAAATGAATCATGGTTTAAGAGGGTCTTGCACATGGTTTTAAAACGATGTGTAAGACCTCCTAAACAACCAAAAAAAAATTATTAAATATTATTGATCCGAAATAAATAATCTTAAATATTAATAATAAAAATACTATATGTGGACTTTAAATAAAATTATGTGTCTTTTGGTTTGAATCAAATCAATGGCTATATATAGGACACACCAAAGTTGATAACTCACTGTAATAGCTAAAAAAAGGTTTGCACCTTTAGAGATTGATCCTTCTCTGCCTTTAAGAGAACCTAGGATTTGGATCTACCATGGTAGTAAGGGGAAGAGAAATAAAGTTTTAAGTTAAAAGACGGTTATGTAACATAACATGAAAACTTATGAATATTTGTATTATAACAATTTATTAGGATGATTTTGATTGAATTTTTTATAAGATAATTTGTTTACTCATTATATTTATAAATAAAAGTTTTATATTCTATTTTATTTAATATTTTATAGTTAAATATTTAAATATATTAATATTTTATTTAACATTTCATTATTTTAAATAAATATATATTTAAGAACATTTTTATTTATTAAATATAGAAATTTTGATAAATATTTAAATTTGATATATTTCAATTATAAGCTTGGTTTTATATTTTGTTGAACATGTATATTATGTTACCATTTGGTCAAAGATTTATATTTACAAATAAATATATCATGAGTTCAATAATTAATATAAAACTAATAAATAAAAATTTTAATGATTTAAATAAATTATTTTAATATTATTTTAATTAATAATTTATTTTAAAAATTATTTGACTAAAAATTGAATTTATTTATTTTAATTATATTTTTGAAATTTATTAAAAAAATTAATAATTCTTAAATATTGGGGTGTTGTTTTTTCAGAGAAGTAGAAAAGGTCTTTTGTTGGAAAAGATGATGAGACAAGTAAAACACACAAGTTCAGAGTATTCAATGAGAGAATGATCAATTGCCAATATGAATTACTATAAACTTGAGTGTGTGACTTGAAAATTCATTTTTTAATTCTTATCAATCGACATATTTGAGTTTACTTTAACCTTTGCGCTTTGTGTTAGAATGAACGTGTGCAACTGGAAAAAATTCGAGGTAAAATTACAAAAATATTTCAAGAAAAGGGTTCGATTTGGACTTAAATGTGAAGTCCATCATAACATTATTTCAATATCCATTAATCTAGTTTCTCGATATAATTATTAGAATAGTATTTTTAACTTGGTGTGAGTGAGTGCATATAACAAATATGACACATATAGTAGACTTTGTACTCATACCTGAATGATCATAAACAACTAAAGCTACCTTAGACTTATAATTGGAAAGCTAGAAGTCTCCATGTTGGGATATTATTAGACCCACTCATAACTTAGGATAAAATAATTATTCATTTTTTATTAATTTCCTATCCAATAGCCTAGATAGTTGGCATCCACTTGCACCTTAAAGTCAACACTTTCCATTTATACCCCAGGAAATCTTTAATTCTTATTCTAGGTTGATCTTGACCACTTTATGTGCTCCCAGAATTAGTAACTGTGCTTTCCTACAGATTCTACCTTATTCTTCTTTTATCTAGCTTTTATGTGGATAAAGTAAAGCTAGTTAACTAGGAAACTGGTATCTTTTTTGGCCAACCCATCCTCCATGATTTTCTCTCCATTTTCCATTATTAGCATGTTTATCCATCACTCTTTATGAATCACTCATGATTTTGTTAATTCATGAGGTCCTTGATTGATTTGGGAAGTGCTTTAACAACTTATGGGGGTGTATCATATTTGGTAAGTTTGCCTTTCTAATCTTTATGAGTTGTCTCCATACAACTCAATTTTACCTATGAGGGATGTACTATTTATGTACACTATTATTCATCATTATTTTTACGGAAGGATACACTCCAATATCCATCTCTTAATTCATGTGATTCAATCTATTTTATTCTCTTTGTTTTTCATGTGTATGCTTGTGAGATTTATCTTAGTACCAAAATTTATTGCCAGTTCTTCTTCTTAGCATATTTTCTCATAAAATTGGAGATATTATTTGTACATGGTATCAGAGCACAAGGTTTCTCAAGTTCTACAGAGTTGAGGAGCACATGCAGTCTCCTATCCCTCTCTGAAGAAGAGCTTGATCTAAGCTTACAAATTTTCTCCTAGTTTTGTTTTGCAGGTTGTAGAGAGTTTATCTCATTAATATCAATTCTTCCTCCTCTATAATCCTAACTCCTTTCAACTATAATGAATTGAAATCCAAAACTAGAATTCTATTATGCAGCAAGGGATTATACAAAGTTACTCTAGCTTTGGAGAATGATCCCAATGTTATGATTGAGAGAGCTAAGTGGCATAATAGGTTGGATGAAGCCTATGGATTGTTTTTCCTCTCTATTTGGCACATACCCCAAATTGAAAAACATTTTATGTTTTAAGAAACATTATGTTATATTTTATTATAAAGTTTGCAATTAATGACCAAGTGGAGTCAAGGATAATTGAATTTAATTGTTGAATATTTTATTAATTAATAAATGAAAGATGCGACAACAGCTTAAGGAAGTTGTTAAATGAGTGTTTTACTGGTCACTTGGTGGAGTACGCTAGGTTGAGAGAAGATTGACATTTGGCAACATCCTCAAACTACTTCTAGCAGTTGCAGGAGGTAACTTCCCTATTTTTGTGGTCATGTTCCACAAGAAAGTGGAACAAGAGCAGGTGGCTCATTAAGTGAAAACTGACCCAAAAGACCTAGGCATGCTAGTAAAAATTCCCATTGAAGACAACTAAGGCTGCTCATTATTGACTTGTGAAAATTCTAAGTGAATGAAGTGCACAAAAAAATTTGATGGAGGGTACTAGCTGAAGTTTGTTTTGAGTAAAAAAATGCTGAAGATCTAAACTAGTGCAGCTATTCTAAGCTAAGTTCATATAGCTGCATGCAGAACAGATTTGCTGCTGAATACTATGTAGAGTTGCGGAGGTTACTAAACTACATCTCTCACCCAGTACTTCTACCAGGTGGACCAAGAGACAAGCTTGGGGATCCTGATATTTGCAGTTCAGCTATCTCCAGGAGTTGGTTGAGAGGAACAGGTTCCTTAAGCTGTTGTCACCTCTTCTACATTTCCAGGTTCTACATGATTTATCTAGTTTTATAATTGCATATTTACATCTAGAAGAATTGAGTTTAAGCAATAATGTGTTTTGTTTTTGTACTGCTGTTGCTAGGTTAGTTAATGAAATATTTTACTATGAAAAAGATAGTCAAATGATGGATTAGATACAAATTAGGGTAAATGATTAGAAGAATTTTATAGTTTTAATGATAGATTAAAAAAATACCTAACTATATTTTTCCACACCTTTTTCAAGGTAGTACTCTAGTACATTAGGTTAGATTAATTTTTTATAAGAATTGAATGAAGTATGCTTGAATGTGTTAATTTACCTTCTACAGATTTCATAAGAGTTAATCATTTATAAGTATCTTATTCTTTTCTATTCCAGATGTTTTACTTAGACAGAGTAGAGTGTCATAGTATAAAGAAATCTATCTCTAGGGAAGATTTTAAAATACATATATATTTAGTGTGTGTATTTATTTACATAGTAGATAGAATATTTACTATAAGTTTATTTTTATAGAAATTAAAAGACGTTATAAAAACGAAAAATAAATACCTGTTCTTCATGAAGTAAATCCATGTCTTCCTAGAAAATTCATCAATGAAAGAAACATAGTATAGATACCTGCTTAGTGAACTTGATGACATTGGTCCGCATACATCGGAGTGGATGATTTCCAAGATTCCTTTTGCTTTGCTTTTGCTACTTGGAAATGTCTTCTTTGTGTTCTTTCCTTTCGCACATCCTTTGCAAACCCCTTCA
Source organism: Pseudotsuga menziesii (assembly GCA_001517045.1). Lineage (NCBI taxonomy): Eukaryota > Viridiplantae > Streptophyta > Pinopsida > Pinales > Pinaceae > Pseudotsuga > Pseudotsuga menziesii. The sequence goes on from LPNX010258665.1 coordinate 42,953, forward strand.
TTTTTTTCTTAAATTTATGGAAGACCTTCAACAGCTTTGCTTGCTAGTGGTAGTGCTCTGTAATGCACATGTGCAAGCCTTCTATGCCAAAGTTCATTTGTCTCTACTGTGTCATGGACCATAGCTTGTTCTAGATTGCCCTTCAGCTTGTATAAGCCTCCTTCTTGTTCTCCAATCACTATTTCATCATCAATAGTATTTCCTCTTGGCCACATGATGACTTGTCCATCTACAAATACAACCCTCATACCTTTTGCATCCAATGCTGATATGGATAGAAGATTCTTCTTTAATCCTGGTACAAACAAGAAATCTTTCATTTTTATAGATTTTTCGAAGTCTAGCTTGTAGGAGGATTCACCACTACCTTTTATGGGATATTGGTAGTCATCCCTAAGCTTCACCTTATGGGGTGAATTGTGTTCAGATAGTTTCTCAAAGGATTCCTTAAAACCTATCATGTGCTTGGAAGCCCCATTATCAATAAACCAATCTTTTCTTCCATGAGTGACAGTTCTTGTGAGAGCAGAGATCAGAACATATTCATCTTCACTTGAAGAGTCTTCACTTTCTTGTTTTACTCTCTTCCTGGGAGGATCATCATCCTCAGTAGTGTGAGCATGATGTCTTCTTTTGGAGTTCCTCTTCTTCTTGGATCCATTCTTATTCTTAGGACAGTTTCTAGCCAAGTGTCATATTTCATCACATGTACTACATCTAAGCCTGGATGGAGTGTACTATGAGAGCTTGATCTTCACTTCCCATCTTTTCTTCTAGAGCAATTATCCGAGCTTCTTCTTGAGAGCATTCTTCCCACAGTCTACTAAACTTGACCAACTTCTTTCTAGAACAGATTCCTTGGATGAAAGAATCACATGACCTAGGGAGGCCATTCAATGGTGTCATCATAATTTCTGCATTCTCCACTTCTTCATCTATAACTTCTAGTTGTTCTTTGATATGAGAGACCCTTGTGAAGTATGACTAGATGGTCTCCTCATTCTGGATGTTGACATTCGTCAACTGGTTCCTTAGAGTCATCTTCCGATTGATGTTCTTCCCTTCAAACAATTTGGTTAGGGCATCAAACATGGCTTTAGGTGTCTTGAGGGAGGACACCTGTGGAATGAGGTGATCCTTGATAGAATCTGCAATGATCCTCTTTTCCATAACCAACGTCTTCTTATGTAAGGCCTTGGCCTCATCTCCCACTGGAACTGGAACCTCTTCATGGATATAGGAGTCCAACTCATTTTCTTCCAGGCCTAGGGAGATCCTATACTTCCAAGCTTGGAAGTTATCAGCTCCCTCAAGCTTTTAATCAAACTTGGTATGAGGAGACATATTAAATGAGAACCTCAAATGGAAATACAAAAGATTTAGATATTACGAGGTCAATATGTTGGATCTGAATTTGGAGTTGAAATCCTGTAGTGTTGGTTCAGGAGTAGATTAGGGTTTTGATTTTCCGTAGTTCTGTCCAACCAAATGCTTTCAATTTTATCCCTAACTTCAATTTTGGGGAGGAGATCAATCCAGGCCTAGGCTCACTGAAAAATTCCTCTTCTATGAAAAGCCCTAATTTCCGGTAGCAGTGTCGGGTCCAAAAATTGAAAAACCTCAGAATTGAATTCTGCTTCGACAAAAAGATGCGACCTAGGGAGGAGAGTTATTCCACCTTACTTTTGCTGAAAATATGTGGAGAGAGATCCACAAAATAGGAATCCCTAGTTCTTGCAGCTGTACAATTTCTTCTTCTCAGGTTAGCTCTGATACAATGTTAGATTTTTAACATTAAGCTAGCATAACATTAGGATCTTTAAACTGAGAGAACAACACGCACAACAATCAAACACAAGAGACAACGAACACGGTGCTTTTCCTCGAGGAAACCATAAATGGAGAAAACCCCACAACTTTCTCAGAGATAGAATCAGCACCAAAGTGAAACCCAAAAACAGTAAGACAATCTCCCGACAGCAGTAAGCTCTTTCCTCTTGCCCGAATGTCTTTCTCTTCCTCAGCTATGCACTACAACTGAGTGTGGATGAGATGTGTGTTAAATAGAGAGGTCGCCTCTCTATTTATACTAATTCTCATCATGACTAAAACCCTACTAGGGCCGACCTCACTAGGAGAGTCTAATAACCCTAGTGCCCCAAAACTGTGGGGACCTTAATGCTTAGACAATAGGAGGGTTACCCATAATGACTTGACATGACTTGTTTACATTATAGATCCTCCCGATAGGAACATCGGGGAATGACATGACACCAATACATCCCAGAATAAACATCATATTACAATAGATAAGAAATACAAGTGAATACATACCAAAGTTACAATTACATCAACAGAAATGCCCACCCTGCCAACATTTCTATCCGAAAAAGAGAACCCACCCTGCTCCGTTGCACCCCGTCATTGTCGTTGACCCTTTTTCCAAATGGGGGATCGATTACATGCATTGTAAGCATACCTCAGCCAGGGGGCATGGTTACATCATCGTAAGCATTGATTATTTTATGAAATGGGCTGAGGCTATGCCTACATATGCCGAGGACAATAATAATACCGCTTTCTTCCTGTTCAATCATGTGACAGCAAGATTTGAAGTCCCGCAGTCCATAGTTACGGATCACGGATCACATTTCCGCAATCAAATGATGAAGGAATTAAGTGTCAAGCTAGTTTTTCGTCATGAAAAATCAACGCCCTATTATCCGCAAGCTAATGGTCAATTCGAGGCCATTAAAAAAGTTTTGAAAACAATGATGCATCGGATGGTTGGAGACCATAAATCCAACTGGAACCATATTCTTTTCTCCTCTCTTAGGGCTTACAGGACTTCGGTAAAAACAACTACTGGTTTTACACCCTTTCAACTTGTCTATGGAATAGGAGTTGTCTTGCCTATTCAATGTCAAATTCCATTCTTGGAACTTGCCATCGAACTTCTCCCAGACACTTCCATAGAGGAAGAAATATTTCTCTACTTGAACAACCTTGACCAAACTAGAAGATATGTTGCCTTAGCCAATGAGGCACATAAGAAACGGGTAAAGGCACAGTATGACAAGTCTGTCCAACCTCGTGCCTTTAACGAAGGTGACCTAGTTTTAACCTATGATCAGAGACATGACAAACTAGGTAAAGGGAAGTTCGAATATATGTGGTACGGTCCTTTCGTTATTTCCAAAGTTCTAGAGAAAGGGGCCTATGAGCTCGTGGACTATGATGGAATCCCTTTAGGACAACCTCGCAATGGGTTGTACCTGAAGAGGTACTATGCCTAGATCTTTCTTGTATAGTACCTTGTATATATGTATATTACTTGAATTTTTAGTGTGCTTAAGTATTTTCAATATGCTTTTGAATTTAGTGTCTGTATCTATTTAAACCATGTTTTGGTTGTGCAGAGAAGATGGCTTTCTACGGCTTCACTGATGGTGCTTGCCGCAACACCTTGAATCTTGCCTCAGCTGCTTGGGTTCTCTATTCCCCAGCTTATGATTTGGTCAGTTTAGGAATGGTTTGTATTGGTCCCGCTACCCACAATATTGCCGAGTATTGAGAAGTCATAGGTCTTCTGACTGAAGATGCCTCCCAGGATGTTTGTAACTTGGTAGTTTTGATAGACTCACAACTAGTGGTTTGTCATTTAAACCATGTCTATACTATCAGGAATCCCGTGGTTCTCCGTCTCTTTCGGAGGGTACGTTTATTGGAGAGGTCATTTGAAGTTATTACCTATAGGCATATCCCTAGGGAAGATAATACAGCTGCCGAGTCGTTGGAAAATTACATCCTAGACTGGCATATTGCCCATTCATGATGTGAAAATCAAACATGGTTCACTATAAATAAACTGTAAAAGACACATAAAACTCAT
>LPNX010258666.1:0-12357 GCA_001517045.1 Pseudotsuga menziesii
CATGGATGCAAAATGGGATGCAAAAATGGATGAAAATGTGGGTGCAAAAGTGGAAGAAAAAGTGGATGCAAAAGTGGATGCAAAAATGGATGAAACAAAATAAGATGCAAAAATAGACTCAAAACAGGATGTAAACTTTGATGCAAAACTTGGCGCATGAAGGGATGCAAAAAATGAAGTAGAAGTGGATGCAAAAGTGGATGTAAAAATGGATGCAAAATTGGATGAAAAAAATGGCATAAAAGTTGAGGCAAACATGGACGTAACAAGAGTTAAATGTACAAACTAGGCGCAAAATTAGGTGCAAAACTAGGCGTAAAACCTGTTGCAAAACCTGATGCAAAACCTGGCGCATAACCAGGTGCAAAACCCGGTGCAAATTACACCGCAATTTGTGCCATATTTAAAAAAGGATGCAAAAAACGCCTAAAATAGCACCAACCCGTAAAATTGTGCCATTTTGTCCGAAAAATGAAGAAAAATACACTGAAAGATGGTCTAGACGCAAAAAAGGATGCAAAAAGAGACGCTAAATCCAGTTTTTCTTGTAGTGAGATGGTTTTTTCTTACCTTACCCTGTGCATATTTTTAAAAATGAGGTTCAATTAGTAGTATCCCTGGTCTGTCAAATATTTGGTCTTGATGATGATTGTCGAGTGAGTGAAGTCGTTCTTGGTTTTTTATTGAAAATAAGTTCCTTAGGTTCTGAATCTCAGTTGGTTCCAGTTTTTAATCTAGATGAGTACTTAGCAGAAGCAATTCATCTTCAGCTAAGTGAATTCCCAAAAGTCCAGTTTTTTAAATTTTAGACTTACCTGTTGAACATGCTGCTATGTTCAAATGTCAATGAGTTACAATTTTTGAGTACTATTTCTCCTCTGATTTGCCCAAGCAAATCAGTATGTTTGATTTTTCCAATTCAATCATGTCTGAGATGTATAAAATGTTGTTCTATGAAGAATTGCCCCGTGTGCTAGACGAGATGAAGTGTTTGATGCAGTCCTCACCCGAGGACCGAGTTGGAGACTAGTTCCTGCACAAAGATTCCACTGTTTTAAGAGTATACGGATTTACCGGTCAGCCTTATAAGTTACCCTCTTTTCTGACCCAAGAATTTTTGCTCTGGAATTCATGAGGCAAAGATTGCAGTCCGAGGAAGAGCATTTTGGGGCTTTTAAAAAGTCTTCAAATATTAAATTTCCCCTCAAGGTTGGCTCTTTCATTTAAAAAAATAAGGGTTCCCTTGTCTTTATTGAGAAATTATTGGTAGGCATGGAATTCAAATAGGAGCCAAAGATAAATTATGATCCCCACCATGTGATCTCCTTGAGGAAACAAGCCAACAAGAACAAACCATTTGATCACCAGTCAGTTGAAGGTTTGGCTGAAACAACCAATCTATTGCACTTTAGAGAGACTCCCAGGTCTGATGGAGACACAAGTAACATACCAGTTGTAATATCAGAGAATACTAGTATTGTAATTAAAAGAAGTCTCTCTGAGGTCGAGAGCATGGAATTGGATGAAGATGGATCACATAAAAAATCCAAGCTGTCTCAAGGTGGGGAAATTTCAAGTGAAGAAATTTCTGATGATTTCAAGAAAGTTTCCTTGGTCCCAACAAAAGTTGTACAAATAAACCAATTTTCATTTAAAAGTGTAGATGGTTCAGAGTCAAGTTCAACTTTCAAGTCAAAAGAGGAGATCAAGGCCAACTACCTAGAGAAAAGGAAACAGTCTTTGGAGGAGACAAGAAGTTTACTTCCGCGAGTAGGAAACTTAAACAATCCAAAAAATTCTTTGATCTCTGCCAGAGATGCCGAGAGAAATACCTCCAATTTAGCTATGGTGAATGACAAAAACATGTCAGAGATGGAAATCTGGTTGGATAAAATCAGTGTGCCAGACAAGATACAGCTTCACAAGCAAACCAGTGATATCATTTATTCAGACCTTTTACAAGCTATGATGAGAATTAACAAACTACAAATTTTGGTAGATAAATTAGAAATTCAATTGAAGCATGAAAGAGTTGAGAATAAGGAAAATGCCATTCAGATTAAGAAACTCCAAACATATATTATCAGTTTAGGTAATGAGAAAAATAACACCCAGGCGGTTAGAAGAATGCTAGAAGAAAAGGATAATGCGCTCCAGGTTTTAAAGAAAAAATTGAAGATTCTGGGCACCGAACATGTTCAGTCCTCCGAGTTATTGGTTCTACAAGAAGAGAAAGATAAGATATATCAAGATATGATGGAACACAAAGGAAAAGATGTCGAGCTGCAAGAAGAAAAGTACAGATGGGAAGCCGAGAGGAGTGAATTGATATCTCAAATTTCTTTGCTGAAAAAGGACCAGAACGAGGAAAAGGAGATCATGGAAGAGTTGATGAGTCAGACACCTCTTGATGAAGACTTATCTATTGTGAATATCCATAAACCATTGAATGAGTTCTCTGCAAATGACTTGTCAATACCTATGTCCCAGGTTAGCTTAAAGGAGGAAGAAATAAAGGAGTTAAAAGTAGAAAATGAAAAGATTAAGTCTGAGTTGGCCAAAATGAGTGAAAGTAAAAACAAAATACTACAGGACAGAAATCAGCTGCAGAAAAAATTCAATGAACTGAAAGAGAAAAACATTGGGAAAGGTCCTCTCCAAGGGGCAAAGCATATCATTTGGGACACCTTGTCTATAGAGATTACCAAATTCTGGCACCATCTAAACTATATCGATGATCTATGCATTTTGATCAACTTGGATCACCAAAGACTAAAGTTAATGAATGGACATATGGAAAAAAGGCCCCTTACAACATCCTAGAACACATTGAATTTCTTAAATTCATTGACATATCAAAAATTACATGACATGGGAATAAAAGATAGGATATTAATAGTACTATGGGCTAAGAAGTTCATCCACAAACATCATTTAATAAAGACTGTCCAAGACAGAGCTGATGAAATGGTTTCTCAAGTTAATAAATTCAAGCAGGTTTTCAAGGAGCTATTTGAGGATGACCTGCCTTCCTTTTGGGAGGAGGAGGGACGGTTGTTTTCTCAGGAGAATTATCACAACTTGTAAGTTCAAAGCCGCATGGACCACTCTAAATTTGATGATTTAGAAAAAGGCCTAACAGGAAAAACTATTGTGGACAAGTTGATGGAGGATTTTGAAATTTTTCAAAAGTTCCTAATGATCAGGAAAGGATTTCCCAAGGTGTCATATGAAGTGTACATGGAACTGGAAGTGGCCATTCGAGAAATGATGGAATGTGATACCCCAAGCTCATAGAAATGGAAGGCCATGGAAAGGTTCGGGAAGACAAAGTACATCCTTCATTCATAGAGACAGGTGTTACACGCCGAGGAGCTGACCAGGCAAAGACATGTTATCAAGTTGATTTTAGCTTAATGATTTTTTAGGATTAAAGCTGTAGTTTATTCCTAAGAGTTAGGAATTCAGTTACAAGACTTTAATTATGCCGATCATTCAGTTATGAATCTTCTTGGAAGATCAAATTATTTTATGTATATATTTGCATCTATTTTATGAGATGGGGGTTGGAACCCATCCTGTTGTTGAGAGTTTTGGTAAACATATTTTTTTGAAAAACAAAGTTGAATGTGAATGAATTATCAAAGATTCATGCGTCGTTTATATTACAATTTGTGCTTCTCTCATCTGTGATTGTTTTTTCCAGTTTTACACTCCATTATGTTTTTCTTTCGTATTTGAAATATAGGGTTGAATGATTAGAACTCATGCTGGTCGTGCTTTGATCAATATTTCAAATATTTTATAAATACTTCTGCTAAAGTCAATATAGAATTCGTCATATGATGCTCTATGTTGATGGACTGTTCTCTTTTCTTCCATTCCAAATGAATCAATGAATGACTGCGATTGAATGATTACCCTGCCTTTGATAAATTCCAAAACATGCGACTTTGTGATATTTTTATCTATATGTGACCCCATGCCCAATGGTTCTGTGTATTGTTTTGACCACCTTTATAATCTGTGAGTGTTGACATATATTTCTGGCCTTGTTAAAATCTGTATCTGAGAGATCCCTCTCTGGAAAGAAAAGCCAGTTTCTTTCTAAAAGTGGTTTTGCTGTTACTCTTGGGATTTACTTCTTACAACCTGAGTACATTCTGAGTGCTAACACTGGTTCCATTGCCGGGGAACCGAAGTGCATATCTACCCTGGGAGAATGACAAAGTTTAAAGAAAGATTTCTGTGGGCAAACAAAAATTTTATCAGTAGAAGAGGTTGTATATTTGCCCTGGCGACTCCATTGTGAAATTTTGTTCAGAACTTAAGGAGTCATTCTGGCTTTGAGAAGACATACACGAGGTAACTTTGATACCGAAGTCTTGAAAAGTTTTGAAGACCCAGAAAAGCTATTTAAAAGAAAAAATAAATAAAAGATAGATTTTCCTTTGTTTGGCGCTTCATCATCTCAAGATTCTCATATTGATCCAAAATGGGAAGTTAACGTTGGAAAAAATCTGTTGAAAACAAAATCTGAGTCTGACCTTAAGAATACTGAGTTTAACCCCCGTAGGTTAGAATCTTACTTGTTGGATTCCCTTTGGAGATATTTGCAACAAACCACAAAGGCTGAAACATTTACCTCTCAGAATACTCAAACCTCTTTAATCCCTGCGAATCCACCTAGACCAATGGCAGCCAGATTTGCTCCCCTGCGTTTGCCTATTGTATTACATGATCTTCCTCTGAATTATTCCCAAAGAATTTCCTTGTTTGATGGAGAAGGTGACATAACCGAAAAACAACATGTTTCCAAGTTTGAAGATTTCATTGACTTGGAAGAAGTTGATTTCCTAGATGTCAAAATGCGGTTATTTTCCCAGAGTTTGTCAGGTGAAGCAAAGAAATGTTTTAAAGATTTGCCAAATGGGTCTATAGTGAATTTTCAGGCCTTTTAGAATGCATTTTTAGATAGATGGGATGATAAACAGAACCCTTTGCAGCTTTTATCTCAGTATAGAAATCTCAAGAAAGGAGGTTTCGAATCTGTTCATGAATTATCTAGCAGATTTATGAGGGTTTACAATTCCATCCCAGAGAATATAAAACCTTTTGCAGCCGCAGCAAAATTGCACTATGCTGGAGCTTTTGATAATGATTTTGCATTTTCATTAAGGGAGAGAAAATCAGCAACTCTTTCTGCCATGTTTACAGATGCTCTAGAAGTAGAAGCAAACATGATGGCAAGTGGGAAGATGAAACATAGGGATATTGATAGAAGAAAGAAGGAAGAAAATTTACCTTCTACTTCTTCTTCTAGTGATGTTAAATTTGAAATGTTGTTGAAGACCATGGAAAATTTGATGAACAGATTAACTATGGATAATAGGGGATTCAATAGAGAACAAGCTAAGCTTCAAGTTAGGAATCCTAATTTAAGAAGACCGAATCCTCCTGCCGCCCCCCAAAACCGGCAGAGAGACGCGAGGAATCCAAGAAATCAGGAGGAACAACCAATTCATCCACCTTTCCCTGAAAATTATGTTGCTGATGAAGAAGATCTAGTTGAAAATGAGATTCACCTTTTTAGGGAGCAGGATTCAGAAATCTATCTTACTGAAGAGGAGCATAACTTGTTCGAGCAAGAGGGTGGAAATGAAGAATTTGAAAGGGAGAACGAGTTGTATCAAAGGGGTTATTTACATGCTATGGATGATGTGCAGAGGAAAATCAGGTTAAGGAACATGGATGTCCTCATAAGTAAAGGGAAGACGAACCCAAATCAGCCTTCTACTAGTTATTTGAATGTAGAAAAGGGAAAAGAACTACAAAAAGACTCTTTTGTAAATAAAGAGGTTGAAAATGGTGTACAAAGGGATAAAATAACAAAACAGGCGACTCCGGTTGATGTGGAAAGGATTGGTGGTGGTTTTAATTTATAGAATGAACTTTCAAAGCTAAAAATCTCTGTTTCGTTTAATGAATTGTTCAGAAATACTGAATACAGGGATACTATCACAAAAATGGTAAAAAACCAAGGATAATGGCAGTCTGACATTTTAGAACTGAATGATGATAACCCCGCTATTTCATTTGGATCAAAAGTTGAAAATTTAGAAGGAGAAGAAGTTCCTCCTTTCTATTTAAGTCTAAATGTGCATGATAAAGTGGTCCATAATGCTATGCTGGACTCAGGGGCATCACATAATCTAATGCCCAAAGGGGTGGTAGAAAGTCTAGGATTGGAGGTAACAAGACCTTATAAAGATCTGTATTCTTTTGATTCTAAAAGAGTAAAATTCCTTGGATTAATTAAATACATGGTGGTAACCCTAAACAAATTGCCTTCTAAAACTATAGTTATGGATGTGGTAGTGGCAGATATCCCACCAAAGTTCGGGGTATTGCTGTCAAGATCCTAGACTTCCAAATTGAAAGGCAGTTTGTAGATGGATATGTCGTATGCCACGATTCCTATTCAAGATGGGAACAAAAGACTATATAGTGAAAAGAGAACTCCAAATGTAGTAAGCAGTCAAGACAAACCTAAAATTCATCACATTTATGCTGTTGATACTGATTTAGGGTCCTCCATTTTCTTCAATGATGCTGTTCCACATGATGTAGAGGAGTCTTTGCAGAAGAAGTATGAAGAGAATAAGGAAAAGGAAGTGATAGAATAGGATGCTTTGGAAGCAAAGCAAAAACGAGAAGGCTAGTGGATTATGTACTTTGATGGATCTGCTACAAAAGTAGGTGCTGGAGCCGATGTGTACATAATTTCCCCTATTCGGGATTTCAAAGCCTTGTCATACAAATTGACATTTGAATGTACAAATAATGTGGCAAAATATGAAGCTCTATTATTGGGCTTACATGCTTTGAAAGAATTGGGAGCTCAAAAAATAAGGATCTTAGGAGATTTTGAGTTAGTGATAAACCAAATAAATGAAAGATATCAAACCCAGCATCCTCAGATGAGGGATTATAGAAATGAAGTGTGGGATATGCTTGGTAATTTCTTTACGGAGCATACAATTCAGGTGATTCCTAGAAATGAAAATTTGGTAGTTGATTCTTTAGCTGTGGCTGCTGGGAAATTTGAAACCCCTGTTGCTGGTTAGAGGGAATACCAGGTGGAAATTGTGAATAGACCGTCTATTCCTGACAACTCCAAATATTGGCAGGTGTTAGAAGATGATATGCAGATCAGGAGATTCCTGGAACTTTCAGAAGAATTTGTGAATACCCCTATTGACACCGAGAATGACAATGACGAGAGTATTCAAGATGATGAAGAACTTGAGGAAGGGGGGAATAGCACTGGAAAATTGAAAGGGACCTTAGGAGGTAGGGATATCATCCAGTTGAAAAATAATTTCATACCAAGAGGACTAATCCCTTTAGAAGAGATTTTTGATTAGAATGATGTGGCTAAAAATCCAAAAGTGAAGCCTGTTGATGATGCTATCGAAGACCAGAATATTGGTACCAAAGAAAATCCTAAGATTGTAAAGTTGTCCAAGAAATTACCTGAAAAAGAAAAAGAAGAGTATGTGAAGTTAATGAAAAAATATACAAATGTCTTTGCTTGGAGTTATGAATATCTCAAGGAGTATGATACTTCTATCATACAACATACCATTCCTATAAATCCTGGGAAGAGACCTTTTAAACAGAAACTCAGAAGAATAAACCCCAAGCTGCTGCCTATTATTGAAAAAGAAATCAAGAAGCTATTTGATTCCAAGATCATTGTAACATTGATGTTTTCAAAATGGGTTGCAAACTTGGTTCCTATCAGGAAAAAGAACGGAGAGATAAGGTTGTGCATAGATTTCCGCAATTTGAATAAAGTTTCCATGAAAGATAACTATCCTTTACCCAAGATGGATCACATACTGCAGCAAGTGGTGGGAGCTGAGAGAATTTCAATGTTGGATGGTTTTTCCGGGTATAATCAGATCAAGGTATTACCTGAAGACCAAGAGAAAACTGCCTTTACTACACCTTGGGGAACCTTTATGTATGCAAAGATGCCTTTCGGTTTGATGAATGCAGGGGCCACTTTCTAGCGAGCTATGGACATTGCTTTTGTAGGGGAAATTGAAAAGTTTGTAGTGATATACATGGATGATATCATAGTCTACTCAAATTCTGACAGAGAACATCTGCATCATCTGGAAAAAGTGTTCATGAAATGTAGGAATTTTGGCATGTCGTTGAATCCAAAGAAATCCAACTTTGCATTAGAAGAAGGAAAATTGCTGGGCCATATAATATCAAAAGCTGGAATAAAAATTGATCCTGAAAGGGTGAGTGCCATTTTGAAAGCAGGTGAACCCAGGAGCAAAAAAGAGATACAGTCATTCTTGGGGCAGGTAAATTTCTTGAGAAGGTTTGTGCCAAGTTTTGCTGAGATTTTAATGAATATCACAAACATGTTAAAAAAGGGTCACGAGATAAAATGGAATGATGAGGCTAGAAGGTCCTTTTGGGAAATCAAAAAAGAAATGTCAGAGGCTCCTATGTTGGTAAGCCTAGATTTTACTAAAGACTTCTTAGTATTTTCTTATGCTTCAGAATACACTATAGCTGCAGTTTTGTTACAGAAAAATGATGAAAATTTGGAACAGCCCATAGCATTTTTTAGCAAAATGTTAAGGGATGGAGAATTGAAATATGACATTATGGAAAAATAAGCTTATGCCTTAGTCAAAGCACTGAAGGATTTCAGAGTGTATATTCTACACTCACATATAATTGCACATGTTCCATCTGCTGCTGTAAAAGGAATCCTGACACAACCAGATCCAAAAGGTAGAAGAGCAAAATGGATTGCTACATTATTGGAATACGATATCGAAATAAAACCCACCAAGTTGATTAAAGGACAAGGATTAGCTAAAATGATGGCTAATTCAAACTATGAAGCTTTACAAATTAATTTCTTATCTCATCAAGATAATCAGTTAGATACGGAAGTGGAAGTAATGGCTGATTTTGTGGCTTCTTCATGGTATTCCGAGATTGAATATGTCCTTCGAAATTTGCAAGCACTGGAGGGGTTGAGTAAGTCAAGAGCTCGATCCATAAAATTAAAAGCTGCTAAATTTTGTATTCTAAATCAATATCTCTATTGGAAGGACCCTGGAGGAGTGTTGCTAAATTGTCTTTTGGAAAATGAAGCTCAGCATACAGTCAAAGAATTTCATAAAGGAGATTGTAGGGGACATCACTCTTAGAAAGTGACAGCAAACAAAATTATGAGAGCAGGTTATTATTGGCCTACATTATTTTTGGATGTATATAAAGAAACTAGCAAATGCCATCAATGCCATATTTTTGACGGAAAGAGGAAGGTACTACCTCTCCCTTTGAATCCCATAACAGTAGAAGCTCCTTTCCAACAGTAGGGTTTGGATTTTATTGGAGAAATAAACCCCAATTCATCAGGACAACATAAATGGATTTTGACGGCTACAGACTATTTTACAAATATTGATGTATATGTAACTTCAGAATGTATTCTTCTATGTATCTTATGTATTGTAATCCGATGTTTATTCCGGGATGTTTCTATTATGTATTTGAGTCATGTGATCATGCCCTGATGTTCCGATCGGGAAGATTAATAATGTAAACAAGTCATGTCAAGTCATTAGGTAAGTCCCCACAGTTTCGAGGCACTCGAGTTATTATACACTAATTAAGGTGTAGGCTCAGGTAAGTAATTGTTAGGTCAAGCCTACGTGAGAAAATGCACTTCAAGTGAACGGAAGAATATAAATAGAGAGTGAGACTCTCTATTTATCACACACAACATTCACTCTCTCAAGTGTGGTGCACTAGTGAAAAAGGATATATTGGAACTAGACAAAAGAAGAAGACTACTGCTATTTTAGGGAGATCTCTTATTGTTTTGGTGCTAATTCTATCTCTAAGGAAGTTGCTGGGTTTTCTCCTTTATGGTTTCCCCGGGAAAAATCTTTGTGTCTCTTGTCTCTTGTGATGTGCTTATGTTTTATTGCTGTGCTTGTTATTCTCTCAGTGAAAAGATCCTAAGATCATAATGCTAGCTTATTTGATGAAAAACTAACATGGTATCAGAGCTAACCTGAGAAGAAGAAATTCTGCAGCTGCAGAAGCTAGGGATTCTTACTTTTTGGGTCTCTCTCCACAATCTTTCAGCAAAAGTATGCCAGGATGACTCTCCATTGAAGGGTGCATCTTTCTGTCGAAGTGAAATTTGATTTCGAGCATTTTCAGTATTTGATGCGGAAATTAGGGATTTCTACAGAAGAGGAATTTTTGCATGAGACCAGTATAGGATTGATCTCCTCATCAAAACCTAATTTTAGAGACCTGGATCAAGAAATATGGCTGGGTGAAACTCCGGGAAAGTCAAACCCTAGTTTGACCTTGAGCTAGAGAAACCCTAAATACTAAAACTGCTAAGTTTTGGTACAGTCGCTATATTCTGAGGTTGAAAATGTATCAGATGCTGAAAATTGAAAGGGCCGAAGATACAATCCTAAAGAACACTGTGTCCAAAATTCAGCCTCCGATTCGCTATATTCCAAGAGATATGATCTCTCAAAGTTATGGTTCTAGCCTCTTCCATAATTCATCCCTAAACAGGACATCTGGGGAGATCTGCAATATCTTGGGCTACAGGGGTCCAAATGGAATTCCTGAATATGTTCTAGAAAGGGCACAGACTGTAATTTTGGTGGTCCAAATATCAGACTCATAAGATGAACCAGTGACACGTGGCATGCCGTACAACTTTGCTATTCTGAACAGTCCTATAACAGGTCACCTTGGGAAAAGGATCATAAATCCCCAATGGTGAAACCAATTCTAATTAAACCTATGGTGTTAGATCTAGGACATGCAAATTTACCTTAGTGCAAAATTTAAGACATAGAGGATCAGTAATTTCGGAGATATCACAGAAACAGTAACAGGCATTTCTGCAGAAGAAATTGGAAATCTAGGGCTTCATGTTCCAGGAGCTTCCCTCCACTGTTTTTAGAAAAGGAGTACATTGGACAGATACATTTGAAGAGATCTATCTGTCTATCCAATCAGATCTGAAATATTCCAAGTTTTTAAAATTATTGTTTCTGTGACAAACCCTAGATCAGCTAGCTCCGGAACCAGGACAGACACCTCAAATCGGTAAGATCTAATCCTTTGCTATTTTCATTTGAGGTTCTCATTTCAAAGTGATCTATCACAACAACTTGATGATAAGATTCGTGAAGTTGAAAACTTCCAAGCATAGAAGTATTTGATCTCTCTGAAAAAAATGGATTGGACACCTACATGAGTATAGAGGTTCTAGTTTCAGAGGGAGACAAGGTTAGAAGTCTTTCACAAGAAGTACTTGGTCAAGGCCAAAGAAGACATCATGCTCATGCTGTAGAGGATGATGAACCATCCAGAAAGAGATCCAGATATGAAAGTGATGATTCTTCAAGCGAGGATGAATATGTTTTGATATCAGCTCTCATAGGTAACATTACTCATGGAAGTGATGATTGGCTTATACACAGTGGGGCTTCCAAACATATGACGGGACTCAAGGAATCCTTTGTAAGATTGTCAGAACATGAATCACCTCGCAAGGTTGAAACTAGGAGATGACTACCAATATCCAATAAAAGGTAGTGGGGAATCTTCATACAAGCTAGACTCTAGTAAGTCTCTAATAATGAAATAAGTATTGTTTGTTCCAGGACTCAAGAAGAACCTTCTCTCCATTTCAACATTGATGCAAAAGGAATGCAGGTTGCATTCATAGATGGTCAAGTCATCATGTGGCCAAAAGGAAATACTATCGATGATGCTGTAGTGATTGGAGAACAAGAAGGAGGCTTGTACAAATTGAAGGGCCATCCAGAACAAGCCTTGATCCATGACACGGTAGAGCCAAATGAGCTTTGGCATAGAAGGCTTGCACATGTCCATTACAGAGCACTACCTAATGCAAGCAAAGCTATTCCAGAATTTCAAGCTATTTGAAGGGAAGAACAAAAATTAGAATATGACCTAAAGAAACCAGTTGAAGAATGTGAAGATCTAGAATGCAGAGACCATACAGTCATAAGAGTCTCTCAAATCAAAGAACAACTTGAAGTGGTAAAAGAAGAAGTGAAGAATGCAGAAGTGGTGATGGCCACCTTGAATGGCCTCCCAGGATCGTGGAATTCATTCAAGGAATGTGTTCCAGAAGCAAGTGATTACTTTCAGCAAAATTTGGGAAGAAGAAGAAGCTCTACCCATAAGAAGAGAAGATAAGACGGGAGCATTTGAAGATCCGGCTCTCACCATCCAAAGAAGATCCCT
>LPNX010258666.1:12736-57458 GCA_001517045.1 Pseudotsuga menziesii
CTTGTCAGTATAAATATTCCTTATGAAATGTTTCTAACCATACAAATGCATTTGACTTGTAGGAAAGACCGCATACATAATCGCCTACAAGCAAAGAAGAATGAAGACTTGTTCCAAAGAACAAGTGACGACAGTTCAAAGACAAAGAATAATATGATGAGTGTAGTGACATCATTGATGCAGAACTTTCCAGCCACCAATAAGAAAGGGAAGAATAGTTCAAGAAGAATGATGTCTGGGTGCAGTATCGAGACCTGAAGAGAAGTTCATAGAAACATCGTGGGATACAAAGAAATATTCGTAGCATGAGGCTTCTCACGAAAGGAAGGCCTAGACTACGAAGAGACATTTGCAGCCAGTAAGAGTTGAAACACATACATGATGAGATTGATGAAGATCTTAACCTTTGCTATAAGGTTGAAGATGCAAGTCTATACATTAGATGGTCACATAGAATATTAGTAGCATAGGAAGCTACTTGTCACTCCGGTACAAAATGTTTTCAGTGCATAGAGAACAGAAGACAAAGGGAGTATGATGCTTCGCTTCAGAGGGAGTGACTACAGAAGATCTAAGTTTCGACATGGTACGACAGGATGGGAAGATTATTGATGACTCTAGGCTTTACTGAGAGTAAAGTGGATTCCAACCTTTGCTTCAAGGTTGAAGGCGGAAGACCAGTGATGTTCCTGTTATGTGTCGATGCACTATTGTTCTAGGCATGGAGGTGTGGCAAAGTGTGGATGGAATATTCCTTGGACAAGGGAAGTATGCAGTAGAGATCCTGAAGAGGTTCAGGATGATGGACTACATGACCACACCTATGGCATCAAACCTGAAGTTATTGAGTGATGCTTCATCAGAGACGGTTGATGCTACGATGGATCATCATATGATTGGGTCATTGATGTACCTGACGAACACGAGACCGGATATTTGCTTTGCTGTGAACACCTTGAGCCAATACCTGACAAATCTTAGAAGTGTTCACTTGATGGATGTGAAGCATATTCTGATGTACCTGAAGGGTACAGTTGATTATGGGCTCAAGTACGATGCGAATCAGAAGAATAACCTGGAGGGTTATGTTGATTCAGATTGGGCAGGCAGTGCCATCGACAGGAAGAGTACTTCAGGATGTTGCTTCAGTATGGGATCAGGTGTGATCTCTTGGTTTAGCAGGAAGCAATCCTATGTAGCACTGAGTACAGCTGAAGCAGAGTATGTCGCAGCTTGTTCAGCTAGTTGTGAGGTAGTATGGATGCGGAAGCTACTGTCTGATATATTTGATCTCTAGTTGGATGCTACTTGTATACATTGTGACAACCAGAGTTGTGTGAAGTTGTCAGAGAATCCAGTGTTCCATGACAAGTCGAAGAATATCGAGATCAAGTATCACTATATCAGGGATTTGGTGCAGAGAGGAGCAGTGAAGCTCCAGTATGTTGTGACAGAGGAACATATAGCTGATGTATTGATGAAGCCATTGGCTAGGCTGAAGTTTGAGTACTTCAGAGAGAGACTTGGTGTTCTCCAGATCGAGGTTCCTTCCAAGATAAAGTGATGAGACCCATAGCCATTCTAACATGGTGAGAGGATTGGTTCCTTCCATGGTCAGATGTAAGGGTTGAGCCATTCTATCATGGTGAGAGGATTGGTTCCTTCCATGTTAGATATGAGTGTTGAGATCCATAGCCATTCTGACGAGTAGGTCATATATAAGGGTTGAGCCATTCTGTCATAGTGGTAGGGTTGCTCCCTTCTATGTCAGATATGAGTGATGGCCATTCTGTCGAGTAGGACAGATGTAAGGGCAATTGCCATTCTAGGAATGGAGGCACCTGGTCAATTACCAGGAACACTCAGTGTAGGAATGAGTAGCCATTCTGATGTGATAGAGGGATGTGTTCCTACTTGATCAGATGTAAGGGCTAAACCATTTTGTTCTTGGCTAAAGGATTTAGTTCCTTCCATGTCAGATGTGAGTGTTGGCCATTCCGACAAGCAGGTCGGATGTAAGGGAAACTGCCATTCTTTAGGAGAATGGAGGCACCTGGTCAGTTACCAGGTATCTCAGTCAAGGACTGGGGGCCATTCTGATATGACTGCTAGAATGTGTTCTCATAGGATCAGATGTGAGTGCAAGCCCTTCCATCAGTGTGTTCGGATGTGTTCCCCTAGGTGGATGTAAGTGCAGAGCCTTTCTGGAGAGACTGAGGGATGTGTTCCCACGTGCTCAGATGTAAGTGCTGAAATCTCTCATCACCGTGATAGGATGTGTTCTTGTATGGATGGGAGTCTTCCATCAGTGTGGTTGGATGTGTTCCCCTGGATGGTTGTGCATTTCTGACAAGTAGGTCAGATGTAAGTGCTGAAATCTCTCATCACTGTGATAGGATGTGTTCCTGTCTGGATGGGAGTCTTCCATCAGTGTGGTTGGATGTGTTCCCCTAGATGGTTATGCCTTTCTGACAAGTAGGTCAGATGTAAGTGCTGAGCCATTTCATAGATGATATTAGGTGTGTCCTATCATGCTGGTGAATGTGAGTGCTGGGCCTTTCTGATGGGATTGTAGTTTACTACATGATTAGATGTGAGTGCTGGTCGTGCCTTTCTGATGAGCAGGTCAGATGTAAGTGTTGGGCGAAGAACTACATGAGGGTAGGCATACAACCAGCATGAAAAAGGGCTGGCTCTGTAGAACTTCCTATGATGAGAAGAATCATGAGAAAGCACCAGTGTTGATCCAGATCGAGTGATGATCCAGATCCAGTAATGATGATCCAGCAGTAATGATCCAGATTGAGTGATGATCCAGATCCAGTCTAGTGATGATGATCCAGATTGAGAGATGATCTAGATCTAGTGATGATGTTCGATGATGATCCAGATCGAGAGATGATCCAGATCCGAAGATGACTTGAAGATGAAGATGACTTGAAGACAAAGATGACTTGAAGACGAAGATGACTTGAAGACGAGATGATCCAGCTGATACAGAGAAGAAGACCAGTGCTGAAAATTGTGTCGAAAGAATACCTTCCTAGTTAAGAGGGAGTGTTGATGTATATGTAACTTCAGAATGTATTTTTTTATGTATCTTATGTATTGTAATCTGATGTTTATTCCGGGATGTTTCTATTATGTATTTGATTCATGTGATCATGCCCCGATGTCCCGATCGGAAAGATTAATAATGTAAACAAGTCATGTCAAGTCATTAGGTAAGTCCCCATAGTTTCGGGGCACTCGAGTTATTATACACTAATTAAGGTGTAGGCTCGGGTAAGTAATTGTTAGGTCGAGCCTACGTGAGAAAATGCACTTCAAGTGAACGGAAGAATATAAATAGAGAGTGAGACTCTCTATTTATCACACACAACATTCACTCTCTCAAGTGTGGCACACTAGTGAAGAAGGAAATATTGGGACTAGACAAAAGAAGAAGACTACTGCTGTTTTGGGGAGATCTCTTATTGTTTTGGTGCTGATTTTATCTCTAAGGAAGTTGCGGGGTTTTCTCCTTTATGGTTTCCTCGGGGAAAAATCTTTGTGTCTCTTGTCTCTTGTGACGTGCTTATATTTTATTGCTGTGCTTGTTATTCTCTAAGTGAAAAGATCCTAAGATCATAATGCTAGATTATTTGATGAAAAACTAACAACAAAATGGATTGAAGCTATCCCCACTAGAAGAGCCACGGAGAATGTAATCATGGATTTTCTTGAGGAAAATATATTGGCTAGATTCGGGTGCCAAAGAAGAATAGTAACAGAAATGCAGCTGCGTTTAAATCCAAGAAGATGATTGATTTCTGTCACAAGTACCATATAAACCTCAATCATTCAACTGCCTATTATCCGCAGTGAAATGGGTTGGCAGAGTCTTCTAATAAAAGCCTAGTAACGATCATCAAAAAGCTGTTAGAAGATAACAAAAGGTCCTGGAACACCAAGCTCAAGTATGCTCTCTGGGCTGACAGGATTAGTACCAAAAGGGCGATTGGCATGTCTCCATTTCAACTAGTATATGGGACTGAAGTTGTTTTTCCAGATCATTAGGTGTTCCGGTTATGAGATATTTTCAAGATCGGCAAGATGAGCCTAATCATTTGCAAAGGAGGATAAATCAGATTATTGAGCTGGATGAGCAAAGGAATAAGGCTTATGACAAGGTGCAGTCACATCAAGAAAAAATGAAAAATACTTTTGACAGAAGAATCAAAGAAGAGCAATTTCTGATTGATGATTTGGTCCTGAAGTGGGATGCTCCTAATGAAGACAAACACAGGAAATTTGACCATATGTGGGTAGGTCCTTATGTTGTTGCTGGATACAGAGGGCAAAACGCATTTCTGCTAGAATATCCAAATGGGGTTCTTTTGGAAAGCAACCCTGTTAATGGAAGGTATCTGAAACATTACCTCTCCTAAGGTGGAGGGTAAGATTTGTATTATAGCCTGTAAATATTTATTTTTCTCTGCAAAGTTAACCCGAAAGGTAGGCCGTATGTATTTGAAGCCCGCGGTGAAGGCCCTAAGATTCAGGAGGCATACTTTTCTTTTCTAAAAACAAAAAATCATATATTTACGAAAAATAGAAGATGAAGTTTTATGGACGTTACCGTGAAAAAATTAAAAAGAAGGCACCTGGTCTATGGGTTCTTTGATACCTCGCAGGGAGGATATCATCCCTAGATGGAGCCAGCTGTTAACACCATTATTTAGCAGAGAGAAAAAAGACCATGATGAGGAGAAAATAATGGTTATTCATAATACTTTGGTTAAATTTTATTCTATGAGGGTAGCGCAAGATGCAAAAGGCGAGCAAGTACCAAAAGATCCTATGGTGCGAAATGGAAGAGAGAAAATCAACGGCTTATATTGTGTCCGCTCTTCAAAGATACGAGGAGAATAAGCGTATGCTGGCGGTTAATGTATTGTATGGATCAACGGTTTTCAATCCATCCAGATGAGATCCACGGTTTGTATAAGCTCCGCTTTGTAAACTTGCCTGATAGATAACACCAGAACGCCTCGCGGAATTGGATACGTGTCGCTTGATCTAGCGGTAGAGAAATAAAGGTAGATCACATCGATGGTTGTGGATGATTCTGGAGTGGAAACTTGCATGATGGATATGACTTGGATGCCCGGTGGAATGTGGTATGTGGCGCTTGATCCAAGGGTTTAAGGTTAAAAGAGGAATAGATCAATGGTCATGAATGGATCCAGAGTGAGAAAGTGCGCGACAGATAAAGGTAAAGGGTGGTTACAGAATATAAACCATTGTCCATGTGGCAAATTATGGTGAACTTCGGAGGAGAAAGTGGTTTATTGGAAACCACCGAAAGGACGCTCCGGAGTGGGGTCCTATAAAAGGGAAGTTGACTTGTCCCGTGGTTATTTTATTGGCGCTGGAAGGGTGAAAAAGACCTGCAGCTTCGTCAACCTTTGATTGTTAGTGTCGAGCACACGCCTCTACAATTGACAGGTAAGGCTTAAGCACCTATAATTCGTCCGTCTGAATTTCTATTGTCAACTAGATTATGGACCAGGGGAAGGAACTGCAAGGGTCTGGTCATGTTGTAGATGATAGGGAAGATTATCTAGTGGACAGAAATAGAGGCATGTGCGACCCCTTTCTGTCTATAGGAAGCGTGTCTGTCAATAAGGAAAGGTTATGGCACTATAACTCACAAGGAAATGATGTCCTGAATGTCTGTAAATTCTTTTTGTACTATTTCGCCATTGAACAAACCCTCCATTTTCCAGAATTCATGGAATGGTGTGCTGTGAATTACTCCCCTTCTCAGAGAATCATTGTAAGCCACTCTACATCTCGAATCCTCTGTAAAATCAGCGCCTAAGTTATCCACGAAAATCTCAATTTGCCAGACAGTTACCCTGACCAACGTGAACCCGTGAATGATTTAATCCTTTCTGAATTGTTCAAGAAGTGTGAAGCTGAAATTCGTTGCCAATTCCTGTCCAATATTCTGAAAGAAGGTCAATATTTAGATGGTTTTTTCTTACCTTACCCTGTGCATATTTTTAAAAATGAGGTTCAGTTAGTAGTATCCCTGGTCTGTCAAATATTTGGTCTTGATGATGATTGTCGAGTGAGTGAAGTCGTTCTTGATTTTTTATTGAAAATAAGTTCCTTAGGTTCTGAATCCCAGTTGGTTCCAGTTTTTAATCTAGATGAGTACTTAGCAGAAGCAATTCATCTTCAGCTAAGTGAATTCCCAAAATTCCAGTTTTTCAAATTTCAGACTTACCTGTTGAACATGTTGCTATGTTCAAATGTCAATGAGTTACAATTTTTGAGTACTATTTTCTCCTCTGATTTGCCCAAGTAAATCAGTATGTTTGAGTTTGCCAATTCAATCATGTCTGAGATGTATAAAATGTTGTTCGATGAATAATTGCCCCGTGTGCTAGACGAGATGAACTATCTGATGCAGTCCTCACTTGAGGGCCGAGTTGGAGACTAGTTCCTGCATAAAGATTCCACTGTTTTAAGAGTATACGGATTTACCGGTCAGCCTTATAAGTTACCCACTTTTCTGACCCCGAGAATTTTTGCTCTGGAATTCATGAGGAAAATATTGGAGTCTGAGGAAGAGCATTTTGGGGCTTTTAAAAAGTCTTCAAATATTAAATTCCCCCTCAAGGTTGGCTCTTTCATTTTTAAAAATAAGGGTGCCCTTGTCTTTATTGAGAAATTATTGGCAGGCATGGAATTCAAAAAGAAGCCAAAGATAAATTATGATCCCCACCATGAGATCTCCTTGAGGAAACAAGCCAACAAGAACAAACCATTTGATCACTAGTCAGTTGAAGGTTTGGCTGAAACATCCAATCTGTTGCAGTTTAGAGAGACTCCCAGGTCTGATGGAGACACAAGTAACGTACCAGTTGTAATATCAGAGAATACTAGTATTGTAATTAAAAGAAGTCTCTCTGAGGTCGAGAGCATGGAATTGGATGAAGACGGATCACATAAAAAAGCCAAGCTGTCTCAAGGTGGGGAAATTTCAAGTGAAGAAATTTCTGATGATTTCAAGAAAGTTGCCCTGGGCCCAACAAAAGCTGTACAAATAAACCAATTTTCATTTAAAAGTGTAGATGGTTCAGAGTCAAGTTCAACTTTCAAGTCAAAAGAGGAGATCAAGGCTAGCTACCTAGAGAAAATGAAACAGTCTTTGGAGGAGACAAGAAGTTTACTTCCGTGAGTAAGAAACTTAAACAATCCAAAAACTTCTTTGATCTCTGCCAAAGATGCCAAGAGAAATACCTTCAAGTTAGCTATGATGAATGACAAAAACATGTCAGAGATGGAAATCCGATTGGATAAAATCAGTGTGCCGGACAAGATACAGCTTCACAAGCAAACCAGTGATATCATTTATTCAGACCTTTTACAAGCTATGATGAGAATAAACAAAATACAAATTTTGGTAGATAAATTAGAAATTCAATTGAAGCATGAAAGAGTTGAGAAGAAGGCAAATGCCATTCAGATTAAGAAACTCCAAACAGTTCAGGTAATGAGAAAAATAACACCCAGGCGGTTAGAAGAATGCTAGAAGAAAAGGATAATGCACTCCAGGTTTTAAAGAAAAAATTGAAGATTCTGGGCACCGAACATGTTCAGTCCTCCGAGTTATTGGTTCTACAAGAAGATAAAGATAAGATATATCAAGAGATGATGGAACACAAAGGAAAAGCTGTCGAGCTGCAAGAAGAAAAGTACAGATGGGAAGCCGAGAGGAGTGAATTGATATCTCAAATTTCTTTGCTGAAAAAGGACCAGAACGAGGAAAAGGAGATCATTGAAGAGTTGATGAGTCAGACACCTCTTGATGAAGACTTATCTATTGTGAATATTGATAAACCATTGAATGACTTCTCTGCAGATGACTTGTCAATACCTATGTCCCAGGTCAGCTTAAAGGAGGAAAAAATAAAGGATTTAAAAGTAGAAAATGAAAAGATTAAGTCTGAGTTGGCCAAAATGAGTGAAAGTAAAAACAAAATACTACAGGACAGAAATCAGCTGCAGAAAAAATTCAATGAACTGAAAGAGAAAAACATTGGGAAAGGTCCTCTCCAAGGGGCAAAGCATATCATTTGGGACACCTTTTCTATAGGGATTACTAAATTCCGGCACCATCTGAACTATATCAATGATCTATGCATTTTGATCAACTTGGCTCACCAAAGACTAAAGTTAATGAATGAACATATGGAAAAAAGGCCCCTTACGATAGCCCAGAACACATTGAATTTCTTAAATTCATTGACATATCAAAAATTACATGACATGGGAATAAAAGATAGGATATCAATAGTACTATGGGTAAGAAGTTCATCCACAAACATCATTTAATGAAGACTGTCCAAGACAGAGCTGATGAAATGGTTTCTCAAGTTAATAACTTCAAGCAGGTTTTCAAGGAGCTATTTGAGGACTTCCTGCCTTCCTTTTGGGACGAGGAGGGACGGTTGTTTTATCAGGAGCATTATCATAGCTTGTTAGTTCAGAGCCGCATGGACCACTCTAAATTTGATGAGTTAGAAAAAGGCCTAACAGGAAAAACTATTGTGGACAAGTTGACGGAGGATTTTGAAATTTTTCAAAAGTTCCTGATGATCAGGAAAGGATTGCCCAAGGTGTCATATGAAGCGTACATGGAGCTAGAAGTGGCCATTCGATAAATGATGGAATGTGATACCCCAAGCTCAGAGCAATGGAAGGCCGTGGAAAGGTTCGGGAAGACAAAGTACATCATTCATAGAGATGGGTGTTACACGCTGAGGAGATGACTAGACGAAGACATGTTATCAAGTTGATTTTAGCTTAATGATTTGTTAGGATTAAAGCTATAGTTTATTCCTAAGAGTTAGGAATTCAGTTACAAGACTTTAATTATGCCGATCATTCAGTTATGAATCTTCTTGGAAGATCAAATTATTTTATGTATATATTTGCATCTATTTTATGAGATGGGGGTTGGAACCCGTCCTGTTGTTGAGAGTTTTGGTAAACATATATTTTTTGAAAAACAAAGTTGAATGTGAATGAATTATCAGAGATTCATGCGTCGTTTATATTACAGTCTATGCTTCTCTCATCTGTGATTGTTTTTTCCAGTTTTACACTCCATTTAGTTTTTCTTTCGTATTTGAAATATAGCGTTGAATGATTAGAACTCATGCTGGTCATGCTTTGATCATTATTTCAAATATTTTATAAATCCTTCTGCTAAATTCAATATAGAATTTGTCATATGATGCTCTGTGTTGATGGACTGTTCTCTTTTCTTCCATTCCAAATGAATCAATGAATGACTGTGATTGAATGATTACCTTGCCTTTGATAAATTTTAGAACATGCGACTTTGTGATATTTTTATCTATATGTGACCCCATGCCCAATGGTTTTGTGTATTGTTTCGAACACCTTTATAATCTGTGAGTGTTGACATATATCTCTGGCCTTGTTAAAATCTGTATCTGAGAGATCCCTCTCTGGAAAGAAAAGCCAATTTCTTTATAAAAGTGGTTTTGCTGTTACTCTTGGGATTTACTTCTTACAACCTGAGTACATTTTGAGTGCTAACACCCGTAGCAACACTTTTTTTTCTAGTTAAAAATATAGACATGGACCAAAACATTTCTTATTGTTGTTCACAAAAACCTTAAAATCATGCACTAAATGGAAAACTAATGCTACCGGTAGCACACTTTTTCAAAAAGTGGCGTTTTTATATCATTGCATAATAATTTAAAATTGTTTTTATTAAATATATTAGTAACACTATATAAAATTAGCACCAAGTTAAACTCAAATTATTCAAGAAATTATTTCACTACTCCTACCATATAAAATAAGAAATTTTATGATATTATTCATAATAAAACAATATATTAAACCATAAAACATAGAAATTATGACATTTGAACGCACAAGAGAGGTATGGAATGCTACGAAATGATAAATATAGACAAAGAATGAGAACTTTAACCATAAAAAATCATACATTTGCATAAAATAACACTAAAAACAACACCAAAATGAATCATGGGTGGTACCGTTGCAATCAAAACTCTAAATCGAAGAAGGAAAAAATTCCATTTGAAGGATATAATTATATATATGGACTTGGAGCCACGATGTTTTGCTGCGGAAATAGGCTCGGAGGAAGAAGTGCACCACCTTTTTTAAATTTTTATCGTCTAGGGGAAGCAGAGAATGAGCTACATGAACATTGAGCGGAGAGACAGGACGCTTCAACCATGTATAGTGAGGAGGTTGAATATGACAAGGAAATTGTTTGCAGATTTTTTTTCTGCACACAGGACGAAATTCAATCTGCACGCACAAAGGAAATGGCGTAGGAGGAAGGGTTTTTGGTAAAATACTTGCCAATGGAATCCATGAAAAACCATGATAATGCTGTTGTAGGGCAGAGTATGGAACATGTGAAAGAGTCAGAATCCCTACCGAAGAAGCAACGTGGGATGCGAGCAAGGAAGGACAGCCAAGAACTACACGTTGGCAAGGATATAAACATTGAAAAAATTCCATAATTCTTGGCTTAGGCGCTGGTCGGGCGCTTCTGTAGAAAGATAACATCTATATTTTTGCTGCAACACTAGATACAGGAGAGTTGGGTCAACATATTAGGCTATGTACCAACTTTCTACATGCTCCCTAGAGGCTGTTTTTTAATCAAAGTTCAAAGCATGGAGGATAATACCAAACTGTTAAACCAAAATTGGAGCTGGGGTTCGTTGGGGTTGATCCTTAGAAAATGGAAGGTCGAATTTCATGCATACAAAACACCACACAATGTGCAACAGATCTGGGTCATCTTACCATGCCTCCCTATGGTGGTTTGGAAACCCAAGGTCTTGAAAGTCATTGGAAACAAGTTAGGAAAATTCATAGCCTTTGAGTACAATTGGGAGGCAAAATTAGACCAGAGATGTGCTAGGATTCTGGTTGAAATGGACATGAGGGATGGATTATATGAAGAAATCAATATTGTGATGCATGTTAGTGTATGGTGGTAGTGTCTATACTATTGGAAGATTCCATTCAAATGTTTCAATTGCAAAAAAGTCATACACTTGTAGAAGGATTGCTCGGAAACGACCACGAAGCCCGTCCACAAGAAGGTGTGGGTCAAAAAGGAAAAAATATTACCCTTAAGTGGTGTTTCTGAGAAATCAGGAATTAGAGATCCTGAGAGAAACAAAGGGAAGGAATAGGGCTCTCTAAGTAGGATGTAGTGCAAGATGTGCAAGGCAAAGAGAAATAGATTTTATCTTCGGAGGTTGATGACACTTGTTGAGTCTACAATTGGTCCCTTTTTAACCATCCTTAATCACCTTTTCTTCCCTTGTTTTACATCGTTCAGCATGCCAATCAAACATGTCTTCCTCACTTTATGCCCTAAATTGCCAAGGTAAGACTGATTATTGTTTTATCTTATTAATGCTTATGATTGTGACAATTAAGGCTGTGTATCTCTCAAAATTGTGCTAATATGTTGTGATTTATGAAGATAGCGTGAGATGAGTAGACTGCAGGAAAGTGGAGCTGAACAAGTCTTGAAACAAGGGGCGTTCGTGATTTAAGAGGGTCATCAATCCTTCAATCATCAATTAAGGCACGTGGTTCTTATGCAACATCCCAGACAGAGCTGTGCAGAGTAGCTGTAACAGAATGTGCTACGATTGGGGGATCTTTAGGATAGCTGCTCGAATATCATGGCGATCTGAAAAGATCGCCACTTCCGGGCCAGTCAATAGCTTTCTCTCATTCTCTATATTTGCACCATGCCACGTCTTGTAACAACCAGTGTTATTCAGGGCACCTGAAGATCAGAGATATTCATGGCTGCCCTTTCTAATAGGATCAGATGTTATAGTCTGTACGTATAAAAGTGAGAAGCTGTCTTGACCCGGGGGGTTGGAAAATAGAGAATTCATTCTTGTATTGATAGTGGAAGTAATTTGTAATCATTCCTTCGTTTAATACAAATAAGTTACCGCTGATTTAAGGGAGCTGTACATTGTTCATCCAGCGTCTCTGTGTGAAGGCTGGGCTCGCCTTCCGTAGAGATTGCTGAGTTAACGTAGGATTTCTGAATTCATGGTTGTGTAATGCTTTGTTGATCATATTTCCTTTGTATGCAGCAGTAGTGTGGATTTACAGTATAGTTGGGATCCCATTTTCTTAAATATTGGTAATTGGCGCAGAGTGATAGTTGATTGAATAGATAAATTCCTTTATGCAATTTGAGTGGTAGTTGTACATAGCTTGGTTCATCCTATAGTTTCAGTTGTTATCCTATGAATCCATGCAATTTATATTTCCTGTTATGATTGTCGATTTTCATTCCTGCAAGTCAATTCCTTTGAATAGCTGAGCTTAATCCCTTGCAATTGAATTTCTAGATTAATATTTAATTTATGTTTATGATTTTCAAGAGTAAGTAGATTGAATGAGCAGTTAATTGTTCTGAGTCGTGAATAGGATTTCATTTTTATCTGCAATTGCTGTTTGCATCTTAGATCATTTTTCTGAATTACAGGTAATTGAATTTGTAGTATTTAGAAGATGAATAGGATTGCACCGATTCTGGGGATGAACATAGTTGTTAGAGGATAAGAGTGTCCAATTACATTGATTTGGTGTTTAACGCATATACTGTAGATTTATCCTTTGAAATAAAAGACTTTCTCGGATTGACAATAAATATCGTACGCTCTGTGTGTGTTGATAGTAATCTATCTGCATATAGGGTGCTCGACATTTTGGCGCCGTTGCCGGGGATCGAACCCGGGTCACCCGCGTGACAGGCGGAAATAATTACCACTATACTACAACGATTATGATTATATCACCGATGCCCAAAAGCTAAAAAAATTTCCTGCTACCCTGAAGGACAATGCATTACGCTGGTTCATGAGCCTTGGAGGAGGAGAAGGATGTTCAGCCACTATTAACTATAGGGAAGGCCTTAAGTTTTAAAAATGAAACAGAGGATGGTACTATTAGCAATTTCATTAGTGAACCCACTTCAGTGAATAGAGAGGTCTATCAAATTCTGAACACTACCCTGGGCAAGGAAGAACAAGAAAATCTTACGGAAGAAGCCTTAGTTGGTGTCACAAACATAATCCCGGTTTTGAAAAATTCAGAAACTATTCCTATTGAGGTAGAGCCTGGAAGGACTTTGAATATCAATCCTAGTCTCTCCTTAGAGGAACAGAAATGCCTCATCAGCCTCTTGAAAGAACACAAGGGGGCATTTTCCTGGGAGTATACAGATATGAGGGGTATTCCCTCTAATCTGTGCACCCATCATATTTACATTAAAAGTGACTCCCGGCCTGTGTGTCAACCCCAACGATGGATGAACCCCAATCTAAGGGATATAGTGAAGGAGAAAATCCATAAACTTTTGGAAGCAGGATTTATATATCCTATTTCAGATAGTGAGTGGGTCTCTCCACTCGTAATTGTACCCAAGAAAAATGGGAAATGGAGGGTCTATGTTGATTATAGGGAATTGAACAAAGCAACTCAAAAGGATCATTTCCCTTTTCCATTTATTGACCAAGTACTTGATACCCTATCAGGGAAGAAGTTCTTCTCCTTCCTAGATGGATTTAGTGGGTACAACCAAATCCAGATTGCTCCTGAGGATCAGGATAAAACCACCTTCACCTGTCCCTGGGGAACGTTTGCCTATGGAGTGCTTCCCTTTGGATTATGTAACGCACCAACAATGTTCCAAAGAGCTGTAATTGGCATATTCTCTGAATTAGTCAATGATAGCATGGAAATATTCATGGATGATTTTACTCCCTATGGAAGGGACTTTGACGAAGCCCTAGAGAATTTAAACAGACTCAACTCTCATTAAGCACTGAAAAGTGCCATATGATGATGAATGAGGGAGTGGTATTAGGGAATTTTATCTCTACCAATGGCATTCAGGTAGACCCTTCAAAAATCAAGGTGATAAAGAATATACCTACCCCCTCAACTCAGAAAGAGGTGAGAAGTTTTCTGGGACATGCTGGATATTATCAAAGGTTTATAGAAAATTTCTCCAAACTGGCCTCTCCCTTGTTCTCTCTGTTAATAAAGGATGCACAGTTTGTGTGGAATACAGCATGCCAGACAGCATTCGATGAGCTTAAAGTGAAGCTGTCCACAGCCCCCATCTTAAGGGGACCTAATTGGACCCTGCCCTTCCATATTTCTTCATACACCTCTGACATTGCCATTGGAGCAGTATTAGGACAGCAGGATGGTCAAGTACCTTATGCCATCTACTATGTTAGTAAAAACTTAGCCCCTGCTGAACTTAATTATACTGTTACTGAAAAATAATTCCTATAGTATTGTTTACTCTATCAATAAATTTCGGCATTATATCACCGGGTATCCTACATTTGTGCACACTGACCACTCTGCCATTAAATATTTAATGAATAAACCTGTTACCAATGCCAGAGTGACCAAATGGCTTTTGTTGTTGCAAGAATTTGATATCACCATTATAGATAAACCTGGGAAAGAAAATGTTGTTGCTGATTTTTTATCCTGTCTTACTAACCGTGATGACAATTTGCCTGTTGAGGACTCTTTTCTAGATGAACATCTATTCGCACTTTCAGCTCACTCTCCATGGTATGCAGACGTCGCTAACTATTTGGTTGCAGGAAATCTCCCTCCATATGTGTCTAAATGAGAAAAAAGAAAAATTATTCAGCAGAGTGCCAGGTTTTCTTGGTTAAATGGTCATCTCTTCTACACAGGGCCCGATATTGAGATCAGAAGATGTGTAAGAGAAGATGAGATCTTTGATATACTGAAAGCCTGTCATGAGGGGCCTTGTGGAGGGCACTTTGCAGATAAAAGAACAGGGAATAAAGGATTGCGGATGGGATACTACTGGCCAACTCTGTTCAGGGATGCTAAAAGGTATGTTCAGTCCTATTATAGCTGCCAAAGGATGGACCAACCTAATAAAACAGATCAGATGCCCCTACAGTCCCAACTCGTAGTTGAACCATTTGATAGATCGACGTTGGATTTTCTTGGCCCTATCAGTCCTCTTTCCAGACAGAAGGTCTACATTCTGGTTTGTACTGACTATATGACCAAGTGGGTGGAGGCTGTAGCTTTGGCCAAGGCTAATGACCAAGCAGTGATTGATTTTTTGTACAGTGAGATCTTTACCCGCTTCAGGGTACCAAAAGAAATAGTTACCGATGGAGGGCCGCAATTCATGTCACACCAATTTGAATCCTTGCTCCGGAAATATCATGTGCAGCACAGGGTGTCTTCACCTTACCACCCCTAAGCCAATGGTCAGGTGGAAAGTACTAATAAGGTTATTGAAAACATTCTTACTAAAACAGTTAAGAGCCATCGAAAAGATTGGGCTGACAGGCTTTCGGAAGCACTGTGGGCATATCGCATGACTTGGCGCGACACTACAGGTTTCTCCCCATATGATTTAGTGTATGGAAAGAGTGCCATATTTCCAATTGAGTTTGAGATTAAAACCCTGAGGACAGCCACCGAAATGAATCTGGATGTCACAGAAGCTCAGGAGCAAAGATTGAATCAATTAAATGAATTGGATGAGAAGCGGTTAGCTGCTATGGACCAGAATTTGTTGCTTCAGCAACAGAGATCCAAGTGGCATGACCGATTTATTAAAAAGAAAGTCTTTAGCGAGGGAGACTGGGCATTACTCTATGACTCCAGATTCAAAAGGGATTTTAAAGGTAAATTGTGTACAAGGTGGCTAGGTCCATACTTGGTTGACAGGGTCTTTGACGACGGCATTGTCCGTCTGGTGACCATTGATGACAATCGCATACCCTTACTTGCTAATGGCCGCAGACTGCGACTGTATCGTAAGCCTATTTCGAAAGATGCATTTATTTCGCAAATCGCTGTCGATCCAGAGTATCAGCTGACACCAGGGCAGGAACTTCTCCCTGCCTCTGCCAACCCTTGAACTGTAAATCGCACTTTGAATCATTGTATATAAATAATTTTTTTTTCTTCCTACTATAGCGTATAATTCTTTATTTTTCTTTTGCATTTGATCTTTTTGGTTGTTGTTATTTTTCAAAAAAATTTGCAGGGAGGTACCAGGCGAATGACCAGAATGGGCCTGTCGAACGAGAGTCGTCTTCCTCTGCTTCCTTGGCTCGCTTTTTCCCTTTTTCCCCAAAATAAATTTTCCCGGCGGCTGAAACATATTTCCCGGCGGCTGAAACATATTTTCCGGCGGCTGAAACACATTTCCCGGCGGCTGAAACACATTTCCCGGCGGCTGAAAAATATTTCCCGGCGGCTGAAACATATTTCCCAGCGGCTGAAACACATTTCCCGGTGGTTGCAACATCTTTGCCGGCGGCTGTGACATATTTTCCGAGGACCGTCGAGCTTTTCCCTGGCAGCCATGATTTTTTTTCTGCTACCGCCAATCTTTTTCCCAACACCGTGAATCATTTTTGGCGGCTATAACATCTTCTTAATCGGCCGCAATATCATGCTGGGCAACTGCAATTCCGCTCCATTTAGTGGAAATTTCCAGCATTAAAGACTGTTCTCTTGCATCCTGCAGCGGTAACTCCTGTGTTAACAAAAGAAAATTGCTTCCACTATCAGATAGGGCAATAATTTATACCACTCGTGCCGGCCAACTTGGCATAATTCCGACCCCGGCGATGCAATGGTTTTTGTTTCATGGGAGGAAGGCATTATGGAATTATCCGCGTTATTATGATCAATTTAATTCCTGCGCACGAGCTCGGCTTTGCATTGTCAGCAATCACATGTTCCATCATTCTCCGCAGGCTATTCGACGCACAGTCGCACGAGGTATGGCTTTGATTTTCACGTGATTAAGTGTTGATTTGATTTAATGATATCAGTTGTGCCTTTATACGTATTATCATTATGGATTAATTAATCCATTCCCTCGTGTGACGTAAAAACTCATAACCGCCACCTTCCCCAATTTGGCATAAAAATTTCGAACCTCCCTCTGTACTGAACTTTCCAAATTTGCCATCTTTTTCTCAACATCTTCGCTCAGCTACCTGTGCATCCTCTGCTCTGCAACTTCCATTCTTGGACCTTGTCACTCTGCAGCCAGGACTATGGGGCTTCTAGCTCATCATGAACCTTTGAATACACAGGAACTTAGAAACAATCCTGTGGTTTTTGCCATTTTTCAAGTCGCTGGCTGGATCGAGTTTTTTGAGCGACTAGACGGATTTCACCGGGAAGCAGCTCTGCAATTTGCTTTAAACCTCCGAGACACTCACTCCGAGGTATGGGGGCTACATATAGAAGTCTCTGAGGCCATTATATCCGAGGTTACTGCTCTTCCACAGGTCAGACAGGCATGGTTTGGACGACGAGTTCCCATGATGACTGCACGGGAAACATTTTTACGAGAGGGGGAGCAAGTTCAATCATCAAGAAGAGGAATTTCACTACATTCATTGCCACGGCCATGGGATCAAGTTGCCATCTTTCTCAAGAAGTACATCACTTGTGAAGGTAGGTACTAGACTGTTTATAATTCTGATCTACCTTTGCTTTCTCTTCTCTGACATGGCATTTTATTGAACATTCCATACTATCTGCTTCATGACCTGCACCATATGGCGAAGTTTGTCCAAGCTGCTAAACATCCACATGTTTCCCTCAGCCACCATGGTCTTATAAAATTAATCATTTTAAGAACCCTAGCCCAGCACAATATAACCTGGGATCAATTCACAGCTCGCACCCAGGAACCTGCTCCTTCGCTGGGTGTCCCAGCAGACCAGGCACACCTTCAACCACATCAGGAGGACCGGAGTCCCTCCAATGTAGTTGGGGGGGGGGGGATGACATTGCACCAAAAGAAGAGCAACAGGGGACACAAGCAGAACCATTGGAGGAGGGTGTTGATAAAAATCTTGGGAAAAACACAGACAACAGGGTAGCTCTGCCATCAGAAGGAGAAATTGGAGCAGCATTGAATGCTGCGACAATTGAACATGAAGATGGCAGAGCCAAGGAAATTGAGGAACATATTGAACCGGTCACTATTGAATCCTCACCTGAGTGGGAAGGAGGAACCCTAATTGAGGAGGAACGGCCTGAGGAGCAAGAAAACATTCCTTTGACCTCAGCAGTGAATCTTGATATGCCAACTCCTCAAAAGAAAACACCACAAAGGAAAAGAAAGAGACCAATTAATGAACTTAGCATAACTCCACCAATAAGAAGAAAAAGAACTAAATCAAATGCAGTAGCAGAGGAAGCCAGAAAAAGATGGGCAACCCTGGAGGCACAGGTTGAGTTCCCGATCCTTGTAACAAGGCCAATGGATGCTCCACAAAGGCCAGTTGAGGAAGAACCTAGCATTGAAGGACTTTTGGAAGAGAACATGTTATTAAAGGAGGAAGTCCAAGTACTTTGAAGGGAAGTGGAGACATGGAAGGAAACCTGCAGGAAACAAGGTGAGAAGAAAATGTATACATTGGTGGAGGCTGCAGCACAATTGGAGGAATCAAACTCTACCGAGCCTGGAAAGGAAGAGGAGCGAGTGATTTGTCCTTCCTGTGGGGAAATATTCAAAGAGGCAGGCCATAAGATCATACTTCACACCTGTGCAGCTCAGTAGTCCGAGGCCACAACAGAAAAAGATGCGGAAAAAGAAGATGCTGCTACACAAGAACCAACATCTTTGACCATCCTTGCTGAAGCTGCCACCAATCCTGTGACAGAGGAGAAAAAGGATGAAATCAGGAATGATGATGGAGATAAGGATCGCATTGTGAACTCAGAATGCTCCCATGATATAGAGATGATAGAAGCTGAACCACAAGGGCAGGACATTAATGAACTAGAATAGGGGGCTGTAACACAAGAACCAACAACCTTGAATATACTTGTCCAATTGGCAGAGAAAGTGGGAGAAGAATCTGGGATGGAGGACACTCTGGAACCTAATAAGGAGCTTTGCACTATGACTCCAGAATGTCCCCATGATATAGGGCTTAGAGAAGAATTGCAACCACAGTAGGATGAAGAGGTAATCCAGGATGTTGTAACACAAGAACCAACATCCTTGGGAATTGCAGCAGGCATTCCTGAATTTCAATTAGAAGATAACCCAGGGATGTATATCATGCTCGATACACAGTGGAGTGAGGATGAACAATCATTAGCCTCAGGTGACACAGAGATCCTCGAGGAAGAGCTGCATGATGGGGAAGATATCCAATCTCAGAGGCAGGAGAACAAAGAAGACACTGTTACACAAGAACTAGTGTCTCCAAAAGCAATAAATGTAGCTGCTGAAGAGAATCTAGGGGATGTTGCTGTTACACAAGAACCAGCAACACAAGAATTGAATTCAGAAATGCAGGAGGAAGACACTGTTACACAAGAACCAGTGTCCCTAAAAACAATGGAGGTGGCTGCTGAGAAGAGTCTAAAAGATGTTGCTGTTACACAAGAACCAGCAACACAAGAACTAATGTCAGAAGAGAACCTAGGGGATGTTGCTGCCACACAAGAACCAGCAACACAAGAATTAAATTCAGAAATGCAGGTTGACCAGGGAGAAGGAACTGTCCCACAAGAACCAGTGTCTCAACAAGCCATGAATACAATTGTAGAAGGGAATCCAGGGGATGCTGCTGTTACACAAGAACCAACAACTCTCATAGAGAATTTAGATGTGCTGGAGGACACTGTCCCACAAGAACCAATACTTCTCCCTCTCAAAAATTTCATTGAGTTGGATTCAGAGAAAGAAGAGCATTATAAAAGGGAAATTTTAAACCTCACAGCAAAGGCCTCAGCCCTGAGACTGGAAGTGACCAAATGGAAAAGTCAGGTGGAATTAAACTAGAAAACAATGATTGCTTTGAGTGAGCATAGAAGAATTATTAGAGCACTGGAAAAGAAGGGGGCTGAAGAACGTATGGCCCACAGAATTCAGGTAGAGGAGCTGCAGAACAAGATGAGAGAATTGAAAAAGTTTCAACCCATGCAGAAGGAGAAGGAGCAGATGTATGCCCTATCTCAAGAACTCATGGGCACCAGGAAGCCCTCTTCCTCTTATCCAGTATTTCTCTTCGAATAGTTTTTCTGGTTTAAATTAAAGGCTATACAGGAGGGGAGGTCGTTCGAAATCACAACCTCAGAAAATTTTTTGGAGACATTATTTGGAAGTAATTTTGAGGAGCAGAATTTACTGTGTGAATTATACTTGCACGAGATGGCTTTCCCTTTGGATCGCCACTCAAATCCTATTCCATTTGCAGGGGATGTTCAACTAAGAGCCTTTGCCTCTTTTGTGAGCAATCACGTTCAGTGGGAAAGGTCTTTTCAGACCTTTTCCCACAATGAACCCCACACTAATTTATGGATTCGAAGCGAGCCCCAGAATCCTGGCATTCTTTTGGCACAGTACATAAATTTTCTTTCCAGCCCTTCCCAGGAACAACATATCATGAAATTGCAGGAAGAGGTAATCTCCACTTGTACCAAATCCATTTCTAGGCAGCAGCAGGTTGCATTGGAAGGCAGCAAGCATAGATGGCAGGCTGCCTCCTCTGCACTTAGAAACCGGGATCCCTACTACTTTAAAATTTTTAAACATGCACTCTATAGAGTCAAGGGTTACGTGGGAAGTATGAAGG
This sequence comes from Pseudotsuga menziesii, assembly GCA_001517045.1. Taxonomy (NCBI): domain Eukaryota; kingdom Viridiplantae; phylum Streptophyta; class Pinopsida; order Pinales; family Pinaceae; genus Pseudotsuga; species Pseudotsuga menziesii. The sequence continues at coordinate 33,499 of LPNX010258666.1, forward strand.
AATGTGGAGTTAACTGGCTGGTATTGAAATTTAAATTTCCTCTTATTTGGTGGCCAGCAACACCATACAACATGGATTTTTCCTTGACTAGGGCAAAGGAGCAGAGATGTTGGCAGTATTGGGTCATTCACAGAGGCTTTCTAAAGACAGATGAGGAACCTAAGTTTCCCTACAATTTCTCCTCTCTCCATGAATAGAGCTCAATGCAGGACTTGGACTCCGAATGATGCAGGTTGTTGCATGAGGACATGCAACAGGGTAGTTGGGGGGAGATGTTGAGTCTACAATTGGTCCCTTTTTAACCATCCTTAATCACCTTTTCTTCCCTTGTTTTACACCATTCAGCATGCCAATCAGACCTGTCTTCCTCACTTTATGCCCTAAATTGCCAAGGTAAGACTGATTATTGTTTTATCTTATTAATGCTTATGATTGTGACAATTAAGGCTGTGTATCTCTCAAAATTGTGCTAATATGTTGTGATTTATGAAGATAGCGTGAGATGAGTAGACTGCAAAAAAGTGGAGCTGAACAAGTCTTGAAACAAGGGGCATTCGTGATTCAAGAGGGTCCTCAATCCTTCAATCATCAATTAAGGCACGTGGTTCTTATGCAACATCCAAGACAGAGCCGTGCAGAGTAGCTGTAACAGAATGTGCTACGATTGGGGGATCTTTAGGATAGCTGCTCAAATATCATGGTGATCTGAAAAGATCGCCACTTCCGGGCCAGTCAACAGATTTCTCTCATTCTCTATATTTGCACCATGCCACGTCTTGTAACAACCAGTGTTGTTCAAGGCGCCTGAAGATCAGAGATCTTCATGGCTGCCCTTTGTAATAGGATCGGATGTTATAGTCTGTATGTATAAAAGTGAGAAGATGTCTCCACCCGGGGGGTTGGAAAATAGAGAATTCATTCTTGTATTGACAGTGGAAGTAATTTGTAATCATTCCTTCGTTTAATACAAAGAAGTTACCGCTGATTTAAGGGAGCTGTACATTGTTCATCCAGCGTCTCTGTGTGAAGGCTGGGCCCGCCTTCCGCAGAGATTGCTGAGTTAAAGTTGGATTTCTGAATTCATGGTTGTGTAATGCTTTGTTGATCATATTTCCTTTGTACGCAGCAGTAGTGTGGATTTACAGTATAGTTGGGATCCCATTTTCTTAAAGATTGGTAATTGGTGCAGAGTGATAGTTGATTGAATAGATAAATTCCTTTATGCAATTTGAGTGGTAGTTGTACGTAGCTTGGTTCATCCTGTAGTTTCAGTTGTTATCCTATGAATCCATGCAATTTATCTTTCCTGTTATGATTGCCGATTTTCATTCCTGCAAGTCAATTCCTTTGAATAGCTGAGCTTAATCCCTTGCAATTGAATTTCTAGATTAATATTTAATTTATGTTTATGATTTTCAAGAGTAAGTAGATTGAATGAGTAGTTAATTGTTCTGAGTCGTGAATAGGATTTCCTTTTTATCTGCAATTGTTGTTTGCATCTTAGTTCATTTTTCTGAATTACAGGTAATTGAAGTTGTAGTATTTAGAAGATGAATAGGATTGCACCGATTCTGGGGATGAACATAGTTGTTAGAGGATAAGAGTGTTCAATTACATTGATTTGGTGTTTAACGCATATACTATGCATTTATCCTTTGAAATAAAATACTTTCTCGGGTTGACAATAAATATCGTATGCTCTATGTGTGTCGATAGTAATCTATCTGCATATAGGGTGCTCGACAACACCTTATCCATGTAGGGTGGCAAAATTAAGGGGAAAGCAATAGGATCATCAAAATGAAATATTTCAAAGGTGACAACAAATTTAATGACGACCACACCTGGGAAAGTCAAGTCACTCCTCATGTAGAATATACTAAGGCCCAAGATGTTGGATATTCACTTAAGGTTAAAGGTACTTCACCTCCTTCACCTACCCTAACAACTTCTTGTTTCACTGTTCCACCTTTGAAAGAACATTGTTTGAATTTAAAGAATGAAAAAGTCGATTTCAAAAGATCTTATGATATTAGGTGTCAAATTTCTTATTTATATAAAACAGAAGAGGGGGCTTCATTTGGAGGACTAGCACTCAATTCTTCACAAAAACCTAGGCCAGACAAAAAACCCTTCTCTCCATGGAAAAATTTCAGGTAGCCTTAGATATCAAAAAAGATAAACATGTTTGAATGAAGTGGGCTCTTAGAGTATCGAAACCTGAAGGGGGTTCCTGATGCATGTTCTTTCTTACAATTCAAGGGGGATGGGTGGGGGCTTTAAAAAGCTGCTCTAAAAAGGTTGATCAACAACCATAAACCCACTGCTTTAATGGTCCAGGAAACTATGTTAGAAGGTTCAAATGCAGAATCTGTAGTCAAGGAGATCCTCAAAGACTGGGAAATGGAAAGTTTAGATGATGATGGGCATTTAAGAGGCTTATTAATAGCATGGAGCCCAGTTTTAGACAAAATTGCAACAACAAAACATGACTCAGTTTTAGAAACCAAACTCACTGACAAAGAGAGAGGGATAGAGTTTTCAATCCTGAATGTGTATGGAACTTTCTATGATTGAATTTTTTTTTGGGAGAATGTCAGTCTGAGTGGAGAAATGGATCAAACAAATGTAATCATGGGGGTGACTTAAACTTAACCCTTTCTTTGGGAGAAGTGTGAGGTGAAAATGTTAGACAAGATGCTCTGAATCCCTGTTTCTTGGATTTATTTGAAAAAAAGAAGATGATGGATGTTGCTCCTCTAAAAATTGAACCAACTTGGAGGAATAAGAGAGGAGGAGCACAAGCCATCTCAAAAATACTGGACCGATTCATGGTAGAAGAAAATCTCCTAAATGGAAACCTAACCCTAAAATCCATAGTAGAGACATGAGGTAACTCTCACAACATACCAATCTCCTTTTAGTAATTCCCCCAGACAAAAAACCTCTAGGCCCTTTCAAATTTAACCCCCTTTGGTTGGAAGAGGAAGAATATAGAGTCCTGTTGTAGTTGCAACTGTTTTCCCAAATTTTTGAAATTTTGGACCCTCCTCTTAAACTTTATCTTTCCTAATTTTGCTTGGATTGTTTTGAGATCAATCGTTTTTGTGCTTTTCGGAAGATTGCTTATGTCTAAAACTGTTTGAGCTGTGAAATTTTGAAGAGTGGATTTTAGATGTTGCCCGTTCGATCTGCGATTTATTTCTTTGTTATCGGAAGTCTATTTCATTGTTTTCGCCACTGTTTTGGAGATGAAACAAGCTTTTTCATCGCGACCTGGACGAAATTCTGATTGAGCTTAACGTTTCAGCTTGGTCGTTCGAAATTCATTTAACCATGCATCAGAGCCGTATTTCCCTTCAGGGCTGCCATTGCGGAAGATGAATGATGTTTTCTGAGCACTTAATGTTTCATAGTGTTTCTGCGCCATGTCTAAAAGTTTTATGACTGTAAGTCAAAATTCATGGTCTTATTGCTTTCCGCCATTATGACTCCCGACTGAACTAAATGTCCGCCATATAATTACTCTGTTTGTCGATGTTTTGTGTTGGTTTTTTTTGATATGTTTTTATTTTCCATGGAGTCTGCAGTCTTTCTATCTTCCACCATTGCGGCTGCGTAATTCTCTAACTGCCCAATGTTTATGTCGTTCCGTTCACCGACAAAAAGCATTTTCTCCCGATGCTTTAGTGTTTATTCTTTCGGACGCCGATAGGATTATTGGTCCTGCTAAACTCATTGTCTATTTGAAGCCCTCCATTGCGGTTGTTTTTTAAACTATCCTCCTAATGTTTAAGTGGTTCGATCTGTCGATAAGGTTTTTCCCGCCAGTTTGTGAGTTTTTGACCTTTCTTTGGGCAGCGGTGGTTTCTGATTCGTGTTAAGGGTTTTACGACGAGAATGCAATACATGGCCTCATTTTGAGGATCAGCCGTGTTATTAGTATGGTTATGTTTGTTGAAAAGATGCAGTGCGCATTAATGATGAATTTTGTTTAACTGCAGGAAGATTTAGAAGATTCTTCAGATTCTTGCTGCAAAGACGACATAGCTAGAGGTCAAAGCAGAAGAAAGCTGGCCGATAAACGATAGGCAAAAATATTCTAAGATCAACGGAATTTTTAAAGAGACAAACAAAGACAAAGCAGAATCGTTAGCAACAGGGGCCAGGCTTGGAAAGGTTCATCAGTTACTAAGTTGGTCCCATTTTATGAAGTAATCATAATCTGAAATGTAATGCATTATGCGAATCATGACCACTCACAAGAGGACAAATTTGTGAGACTAAACATTTGGAGAAACCCAAGAGTCATTCGTGGGCAGCCCAACAGTTTGGTTTTTTTTGTATAAATATAGAAGATTTAGATAAGAAAAATGACTTTTTCCCAGTTAGATTGGTGAAGACATATTGTAAGAAGAACTATTTCCTTTTGCAATAGATAATTATAGTTTTCTTGTTGGAGAAAGCTTGGTTGAGTGTTCAAATGTTATGCTATGGACTTGTTGAAGAGGAACTATTTCATTTTCAGCTTTGTGTCCATTAACTGTGAGATCGTTCTAACTCTTTGAACCTATGTTCTTGTATGAATGATTTCTGGTTTATTTTATGAAAATTTCCACTATGAGTAATGAATGTTGTTAAAAAACAATTGGATATCTGGTTGTTCACATATCTTTAAATGTTCATGTGTTTTGAAAAAAGTATAAGCTATCTGTGATTTTTCATAATGCATGCACAAAATACATTACTCATTAGTAAGTAATAATCTTGCTCAATAGGGATAGGTTAGGTAGTTAGTTTAATTTCTTGCTGTGTGTGTGATTTAGATGCATGAGAGTCTAAGACGAGAGGTAAGAACCTGTGCATCACATTGTGAACACTCCTTGCATTCTCAAGCAATCTGGAATTTAGATAGGCACTTGCATATCATACTTAAAGTCAAAAAATACAAAAATATACACGGTGGGCCAGGCCGCAACCGGTAAAGCCTTTTTATTTTTGTTACTTGACCTACGGTAGTCGGACCGCAAACCAGACGGATTCCCTACACCAACAGTCACGAGCTAGTTGGGAACGTTGACTGGGGAGAATCCCTTGCTATTGTTTCCTGTGAATTTCCAGGCCTCAACAGTTTCTGGCACTAGAAGGAGGGCCACCAGTGCATGGCTGGACGAGGAAACCCATTTTCTCGAAATAACCCCACCAGTGATAATTTTGGAAGCAGTTTCTGTCCTGATCCAAATACTCAAGAGAATAGGGAACATCTATTTGCTGTGGACAACCAAGTGATAAATGATCTGAGAAGACACACTAGGGCATATGTGAAGAAGATTGGAGGATTACCGATTATTCCTGACTTTCCTAGAAGAGAATATAAAAGGAGAGATCGTCCTATATTGGAAGACTCAGTGTTGGTTGAAGATTTGGAAGAACTTGTAGAAACAGCCTTACAAGAGGTGGTTCAGCCTTTGAATCAAGTGGGCCCAGAGACACCTTACTGTTCACCTGTTCATACTCCTGTTTAGTCACCACCTCACTCTCCACCCAGACTCATGGCAGGCATAAACACAAATCAACCACCCAACCCACCGAATCCACCACTTGCTTGGAAAGTCAGGTCACCTTTAAACCTAACACCTCCGTTGCGTGACTTACCTCAAGCCTTTGAGAAGATGCTGCCTAAGTTTGATCCAAATGATAAGATGCTAGTATATGACCATTTACAAAGTTTTTATTTGGCATTAGAAGGATTAAGGGCCGGGGATCATGAGGATGTAGTTTGTAGACTTTTCCCACACACCCTTAAAGGAGCAGCAGCATCATGGTATTTTGGTTTTCCTGCAAACTCTATCCCAGATTGGGATACCTTTGAAAGGATTTTCAAAAGAAAGTATGCAGCCCAAAAAATGCATGTAGCTCTCATGAAAGGACTGTGTGCCTTAAAGAAAGAAAGAAAAGAGAAGGTGCATATTTTTACCCAAATATTCGCGGCCCATCTTAAGAATTTTTCTGAAGCTGACAAACCCTCGGATAAGGTCTTGATTGAATATTATACCTTAGATCTAGGACCCGAGTTGGCCATGTTTGCCAAAATAAAGGCCAAACCTACGCTAGCAGAGACGTATGAAGAAGCGGAGACGGTAGAGGCCAAAAAAGAAAGCATTGAGGATTATCCTGAATGGTCATGAGAAAAAAATGTTGGGAGAAAAGCTTTGTTATTTACTAAGCCTAAGGAGGAGCAATTATTAGATTTCGAGGGAATGGAAAAAATGATGCATAAGCTCTCTAAAATAATCATAGACTTGGAAAAGGACAAAGAAACCCAAAATTTCTATGAACCTTATTACAAGAAAAGGGAAGACAACAATCAATCCCCAACCCCTCCACACCATCCTGCATCTATGAACTTAATGAAGGTAGGAATGGATAACTTTTGTACGTTCCACCAACAACCCCATTCTGAAAATAATTGTCCTCAATGGATAAATTCAATGACATTGGTTATGAATCAGCTGTTGGATTCTAAATTAACAGAAGATAAAGATGAAGAAGGGAAAGACACCAATACATCAATGAAAAAACAGGAGGATGAGGCCATGGTTTTATGGGACTGTGTTTCGTTGTTTGATGCCGAGGAGGAAAAGGATTTGGGACATGAGGGCATCCTGGAAGCAAACGTAATGATGAGAAGCCAGGGGTTGATTAAGGAAAACAGTCTTATGCTCCCGAAGATCAAAAGACTTCAAAATAATGTTAATAAATTTCAAAACAACTACCCAGCTAATAAAAGTCTGGAACTTACCATCACCAGTCAAAATCCTAGACAGACCAATATGTTCACTAAGCCCAATGAAGAAAAAATAAATAATGTTAAATCAAATCTCACAGAACATAAGATGGATTATGACATTGTGGAGGATATAAAAAAGGTAAGGGCAAACATCTCATTATTTGAAATGTGCAAGGTGCCACAGCAGAAAGAAAAGCTATTGAAAGCACTTGAAGTATTAGAGGAGAGGTTTCCTATTGACAATCAGCCTCAGGAAGAAGAAGAAGTTGGTGAAGCAAGTATGGGAGGTAAGCTTAAAAGCAAGAATTCACCTTTTCTTCTCACTTTTGAAATTTTCAACCACAATGTACATAACTGCCTGGTAGAATCGGGGGCCTCAGTCAAAGTCATGCCGCTGTCGGTATGCAAAAAGATAAATGGGAAACCTAAACCCTCGACCTGGAGGGTCGTTTAGTTAGATAGAACGAATGTGAAAGTAATTGGGGAAATGGAGGATTTTCTCGTTTGTTTATCTTCGAATGATAAGGTGTGTCAATTTATTGATATTGTGGTGGTTGACATACCAGAATCTTATGGTCTTGTTTTGAGCAGGGATTGGTCGGCAAAGCTGAACATATATTTTGCCTCGGACTGGTCACATCTGTGGCTACCATATAAAGGAATCCCAAATCAAATTAAATTTTTGAGGGAGCCCCATATGAAACATAATGTTACTCAATTCGAGGGTAAAAATGAACCAGTGGATTCTATTTTGGGAAATTACTTTATTGAGCTAGAACCAGGAAACTATTAAGTGGAAGAAGCCATCGATACATCAGACACTTAGCCTGATCTCCTTCATTTTTCATAGGATGATGAAATGGATTGTAAAATAGTAGACTTAGCAGTAGAAGTAGATGTTAATTCTCGCATAGTAGTTAGCGATTTTTGGACACTTTTCTTTGATGGTTCTAAAACTTTAGAAGGGTCGGGAGCCAACTGTGTCCTGATTGACCCTAGAAAAAACAAACATTTTCTTGCATGTAGGTTAGAGTTTGAATGTACCAATAACACAGCTGAATATGAAGCTTTAGTTCAGGGAATAAGGAAGGCAATTGAATTAAAGGTAAAAAATCTGAAGGTGTTTGGGGACTCTGAAATAATTGTAAAGCAAATTCGAAATCAAATACATTGCATTTCTCCCCATTTAAAACCTTATCAAAATGAAGTATGGGATTTACTCAAAGGTTTTAATGCATTTAACATTGTATCGATTCCAAGACTTAAGAATGTCACAGTTGACTTGTTGGCCACCTCAGCTGCAAGGCTTGTTCCTTCTAATAATCGGTGCTCTGTTTAATTTCTTTTCAGGCCTTCATTTCTAGACATGATAACCGATCTACGAGTGTTTGATGATGATCAGCAGATTACAGAATGCTTGACAAATGACGAGACTTTCAAAGGGGAAATTATTGACAATGAAGAACATCAAGCCGAGTTTAAATTCGATAACTTCATTCCTAAAGGAGTCAGGACTTTAGAATGAATGTTTGATTTAAACGAGAAATTTATAAGACCAGCGAATGTGAAGACTCATAGCTCGTCTCTACAGTTCGAGTTGTTTAACTTGGGGACTAAAATAGAGCCTAAATATGTGAGTTTGCGAAAGTGTTTCTCCCTAGATGAAAGGAATAAGTTTATCAGTCTTTTCAAACAATACAAAGATGATTTTTCCTGGACGTATGAAGATCTGAAGACATATGACACCAATATTATCCAGCATGTTATCCCCATTAGATCTGGAATCAAACCGTATCAGCAGCCTTTAAGGAAAATGCATCCGAAATTAGAACCTTTAATCCAGAGTGAAGGAAAGAAACTATTGGATGCTAGGATTATATTCAAGGGTAGACACTCGGAATGGGTTTCAAACCTGGTTTCGGTAAGGAAGAAATCCGGAGAAATCAGGCTATGTGTGGATTTCAGAAACTTAAATCGCGCTTCGGATAAAGACAATTATCCTATTACACCCATGGAGCATATATTACAAATGGTTTCAGGTTCTGAACTATTCTCTTTATTAGATGGATTCTCAGGCTACAATCAAGTATTAGTAGTTGAAGAAGACATACTTAAAACGACGTTTAGAACCAGGTGGGGAACTTTTGCTTATAGAAGGATGCCCTTTGGACTCATAAAAGCTGGAGCAACTTTCCAGAGGGCTATGGACATAGCTTTCCATGGTCTGATTGGTCGCAGTGCTGTAGTATACCTCGATGACATCATGATATTTTCAAAGAAAGGAGAGGAACACACATTTCATCTAAAGCAGATTTTTGAACGCTGCAGAAAATATGGTATCTCCCTAAACCCCAAGAAGTGCATGTTTGTTGTTACAGAAGGTAAGTTGTTGGGTCATGTAGTTTCTAAGAAGGGGATCTCCATAGACCCAGAAAGGATCAAAGCCATTGAAAAGATTCCCTTACCCCATAATAAAAAGGGCATACAATCATTTATGGGGACAATAAACTTCGTGCGAAGGTTTGTGTCAGATTTCGCACAAATTGTTAAACTTTGTAGCAAATGGTAAAGAAAAGTGTACAATTCAAATGGATTGATGTGGAGAAGAATGCATTTAATAGAATTAAAACAGCTGTTGTGCACGCACCCTCCCTCAAAAGTCCAAATTTTGAGAAAGATTTTATTTTGTACACTTTCGCATCTGATGATTCACTAGCAGTTGTGCTTACCCAGAAGGAATATGGGGGAGATGAGTTCCCCATATCATTTATGAGCACTAGTTTGCAAGGGGTTGAATTGAATTACCTAGCTGTGGATAAACAGGCTTATGCAGTGTTCAAAGCGGTGAAACAATTCAGGCCATACATACTAAAGAACTGGACAAAGGTAATCGTTCCACACCCAGCTGTGAGGTCTTTTTTCGTACAGAAGGAGTTAGGAGAAAGAAGAGGCAACTAGGTAATGGCTCTATAGGGGTATGACCTCAAATTCAAGCCAACTTCTATAGTCAAAGGGCAAGGATTGTGAAGACTGATGACTGAAAGTAAAGACAATGAAGAACATGATTGGGAAGACGAAGCTGAGTTACATTTGATGGATGTATGTCCCCTTTTCACAGCTCTGGACTCCTGGTATCGAGACCTTATACATTACCTTTAGATGGGATTATTACCGGAACACTGGAATTCTAAGCAAAGAAGAGCAATACGTCTTAAATCAGCCTCCTATCAGATTGTTGAAGGAATATTATTCAGAAAGAATTATGATAGAGTTCTCCTTAGATTCTTAGAGAAAGAAGATGCGAAAAAGGTAATGATAGATTTACATGATGGGCCTGCTGGAGGACATTTATCCGGAGATACTACAGCTCATAAAATTCTCAGAGCCGGATACTATTGTCCCACACTATTTAAAGATGCACATGCTCATGTCAGAAAGTGCGACATCTACCAAAGGCATGGTGGAAGACAAGTTAAAGAAGAAGGACCATTAAAGCTTTTTATGATAAGAAAACCTTTTGAGCAGTGAGGGATGGACATCATTGGAGAGATAGAGCCAAATTGTTCTTTGCAACATAAATATATTTTGACAGCAACCGACTACTTCACTCGTTGGGTTGAAGCCATTCCATTGTGTAAAGTAAATGAAGATGCGGTCATGGAATTCTTGCAAGATCATATTATGACCAGGTTTGGAGTTCCAATTTCTTTAGTTTTTGATAATGCTACTTACTTTTCCTTGATTAGATTAACTGCATTTGCTCATGAAAAAGGAATTAAGTTGCATTACTCTACAAATTACTATCCACAGGGAAATGGTTTGGCTGAATCTACGAACAAGAATCTGATTAGGATTTTAAAAAAGACAGTGATAGAAAATCAGAGGAGTTAGCACTCAACATTACTAAATACTCTGTGGGCTGATAGGGTCACCCCCAAGACTGCTTTAGGTGTATCCCCGTATACCCTTGTTTATGGAAAAGAGGCCATTCTACCCCCCAATATTGTGCTACTCTCTTCCATAATCGCCCAAGAATCCAGAGGATCAAATAGTGAAGTCTTGCAAATGAGGATACATAATCTTTTGAAGGCAGAAGAGTCTAGAGCCAAGGCCAGAGAACATTTTAAACAACAACAGGAAGTAGTAAAGAGATAGTTTGATAAACACAAAGCTGGAACTAAATAATTCAAGGTGGGAGATTTGGTTCTCAAATGGGAACACCCCCATGATGAAAAAGGAAAACACACGAAATTCCAATAGCTATGGGTAGGCCCTTTCTAGATTGCAGCAAAGCTTGGCCCCTCAACCTATAAATTGCAGGATCTACAGGGGTGGGAAGAGAACTTACCAGTAAATGGTTTAGTTCTCAAACCTTATTTTTCCTGAGTTTTGTTTTGTTCTTTTATCTTGTACATAAATAATTTGATTTGGCCGTTTATTTTGATTTGTTTTATTTCTATTTTTGTTATAGTTAGATCTTGATTGATTTCGATAAGCAAGAGGCAAACTTTTGGTTGCATGGAGTGTATTAGAATTCTGGAGTAATTAAAGTCCTTTAGTGTAAGACTATGTACTATTGTTTTATCTGAAAGAATTTCTTCTAGTTTAGCAGTTTTCCTGAATGGCTATGAACACATTGAAGTCCTACTTAATCCTTGTAAAATAAACCAGGATCAAAAGGTCTGGAATACTATTTTGAGGCTCCATCCATGTCACACTTAAAATGTCCTAGGGAGTGACAGCAAAATACCCACGGAAAGGAAGCAAGGTAAACAGTATATTATATATAAATGATCCCATGTCAAGAATTGAAAGCCAAAAGGAAGATAAGAGTCAAAAACTCCTATAAAAGCATTATGTATCGAAACAAAGTACTGAACCATATAAGTACCAAAATTGCCAAAGTTCTTCTCCGTATGTGAGCTGAAAGTTAAATACATCTCTGACAAAAAAGGACACTATGGATAGAAGAGCCTAAATAAATTTTTTTAGAAAGAAATGCATGTAGGAGGACTCATATGCAAAGAACAAAAGTTCAAAAGCACAAAAAAGTTCAAAATGACATGTGAATGATGAACAAATGAATATTTCTGTTTACCATATGTTACAATCCTGTGGTGTCCAAGCTGGAAGCTACCTGAAGATAGAAGTAATAAATGAAACTCATCTCATGGCCTCGAAAGAGTTATCTTGATGTGGAAGTCTTGGTTTCCTTTCTCCTAAATTGGACTATCATCAATGAATAAAAGTACATATATTTTCCATTTGGGAAATCCAGACATCTAGAAGAATTCAACATGTTGGTTCTATTGTCGAACAGTCTGTCACTTAAGGAAGAAATTATCCAGAGATCTAAGTTCACTAGATAGTCGCCAATTGTTGCAGCTGCAACTGTTTTCCCAAATTTTTGAAAATTTGGACCCTCCTCTTAAACTTTATCTTGCCTAAATTTGCTTGGATTGTTTTGAGATCAACTGTTTTCGTGCTTTTTGGAAGATTGCTTATGTCTGAAACTGTTTGAGATGTGAAATTTTGAAGATTGGATTTCAGATGTTGCCCGTTCGATCTGCAATTTATTTCTTTGTTATCGGAAGTCTATTTCATTGTTTTCGCCGCTGTTTTGGAGGTGAAACAAGCTTTTCGGCACTTCCCGGCCGAAAGTCTGATTGAGCTTAACATTTCATCTTGGTCGTTCGGAAGTCATTTAACCATGCATCGGAGACATATTTCCCTTTGGGGCCGCCATTTCAGAAGCTAAACGATGTTTTCCGAGCACTTAACGTTTCATAGTGTTTCTGCACCATGTCTCAAAATTTTATGACTATAAGTTGTAAGTCATGGTCTGATTGCTTTTCGCCATTATGGCTCCCGAATGAACTAAATATCCTCCATATAATTGCTCTGCTCGCCAATGTTTTGTGTTGGTTTTTGCCGATATGTTTTTATTTTCAGTGGAGTCCGTAGTCTTTCTATCTTCCGCCATTGTGGCTATGTAATTCTCTAACTTCCCAACGTTTATGTCGTTTCGTTCTCTAACAAAAAGCGTTTCCGCCCGATGCTTTAGTGTTTAGTATTTTGGATGTCGATAGGCTTATTGGTCCTATGGAACTCGTTGTCTATCTGAAGACCTCCATTACGGTTGTTTTTTAAACTATCCTCCTGATGTTTAATTGGTTCGATCTGTCGATAAGGTTTTTCCTGCCAATTTGTGATTTTTTGACCTTTCTTTGGGTGATGGTGGTATCTAATTGGTGTTAAGGGTTTTACGACGAGAATGTAGTACAGGGCCTCATTTTGATGATCAACCATGTTATTAGTATGGTTATGTTTGTTGAAAAGATGCAGTTTGCATTAATGATGAATTTTGTTTAACTGTAGGCGGATTTAGAAGATTCTTCAGACTCCTGCTGCAAAGACAACATAGTTGGAAGTCAAAGAAGAAGAAAGCTAGCCGAAAAGCGATAGGAAGAAATATTCTAAGATCAACGGAATTTTTAAAGAGATAAACAAAGACAAATTGGAATCATTAGCAACAGGGGCCAGGATTGGAAAGGTTCATCAGTTACTAAGTTGGTCCCATTTTATGAAGTACTCATATTTCGAAATGTAATGCATTATGCGAATCATGAATACTCACAAGAGGACAAAATTGTGAGACTAAACGTTTGGGGAAGCCCAAGAGTCATTCATGGGTAGCCCAAAAGTTTGGTTATTTTTGTATAAATATAGAAGATTTAGATAAGCAAAAGGACTTTTTCCCAGTTAGATTGGTGAAGACATATTGTAAGAAGAACTATTTCCTTTTTCAATAGATAATTACAGTTTGCCTGTTGGAGAAAGCTTGGTGGAATGTTCAAATGTTTTGCTATGGACTTATTGAAGATGAACTATTTCATTTTCAGCTTTGTGTCCATTAACTGTGAGATCGTTCTAACTCTTTGAACCTATGTTCTTGTCTGAATGATTTCTGGTTTATTTTATGAAAATTTCCACTATGAGTAATGAATGTTGTTCAAAAACAGATGGTTATCTAGTTGTTCAAATATATTTAAATGTTCATGTGTTTTGAAAGAAGTATTAGCTATTTGTGATTTTTCATAATGCATGCACAAAATACATTACTCATTAGTAAGTAATAATCTTGCTCCCTAGGGATAGGTTAGGTAGTTAGTTTAATTTCTTGTTGTGTGTGTGATTTAGACGCATGAGAGTCTAAGACGAGAGGTAAGAACCCGCGCATCACATTGTGAACAATCCTTGCATTCTCAATCAATCTGCATCTTAGATAGGCACTTGCATATCATACTTAAAGTCAAAAAATACAAAATATACACGGTGGGTCGGGCCGCAACTGGTAAAGACTTTTTATTTTTGTTACTTGACCTACGATAGCTGGACCGCAAACCGGACGGATTCCCTACACCAAACAGTCACGGACTAGTTGGGAACATTAACTAGGGAGAATCCCTTGCTATTGTTTCCTACGAATTTCTAGGCCTCAACAAGTCCAAATACAAAATGCCTGGCAACCAATAAGAAGAGAACCAAATCATACTGAAATGCAAAAATTTACAGAAAACCTCTATAGGGTAAAGAAAATTTCCAAAGAATGGGACAAAATACATAAGGCTTCCTCTCAAGAGGAGTTGAAGGAAGTGGAAAAAAGGATAGAGGTTTTATTCCAAGAAAATGAGAGTGGATTTTTTAGTATTGAGGAAATAGAACAATTGAAATCCATGGAAAAAAAGAAAGAATTACTATTGGATAAAGAAGAAAAAATAATGCATCTAAAAAGTAGGGTACTATGGCTTGAGGTAGGGGACAAGAATACTAAATTCTTCCACAGCTATGCCTCTCACAAAAAAATACAAACACTATATTTGAAATCAGAAACAGATAAGGAAGAATGGTGCGCTCATTTGAGGAGAAAGCAGAAGCAGGGGTGGATTGTTTTCAAAACATTTTTAAGGAACACTGAAGGATGCCCAATTCAGGAAATTATGGAAGTTTTAGGGTTTTTTCCAAGAATGATAACTGAAAAAATGAACAAAGAACTCAAAAAGGACATCTCATAGGAAGAGATCAGTCATACATTACATACTTTTCAAAAAGGGAAAAGCCCTAGGCCCTGATGGTTTTGCACTGGAATTTTACCTTGGTTTTTACAATCTAACAAAAAATGATATTTTGGAGATGGTTAAAGAATCACAAGGTTCAAGGAAAGTGTTGGGGATGTTAAATTCTACTTTCCTGACCCTAATTCCCAAAAAATAGAAAGCTCAAACATTTGATGATTTCAGACCTATCTCTTGTTGCAACATGATATATAAAATCATAGCCAAGGTCATAACATTGGGGATCAAACCAATTCTAAGTGAAATCATCTCTGAAGAAAAAAATGGTTTTTTAAATAACAGAGAGATGCATGATGCCGTGTCATTAGCTCACGAGACATTTCACTCAATCAAAAATGAAAAACAAAGAGCTTTTGCAATGAAGCTAGATCTATCAAAAGCTTATGACAAGGTAGGATGGACTTTTGTAAGGATGATATTGATCAAAATTGGAGTATCTTTGGAAGTAGTAGAGTGGATCATGGGATGTTTGCAATCCACCTCTTTTGCTGTTCTAATTAACAAATATCCATCCAATTTTTTTCGTCCTTCATGTTGTAGAGGAAAGTTTGCTATGGCTAGGGTTTAAGAGGCCATCAACGTACTGGGGTTGAAAGAGAGATGCATATAGTTCTACACGTATATATAAGCAAGTTCAGATATTGGAATGGTTCATACCTTAGCCAAACGAAGGTTTATCCAGGCAACCCTTCAATCCTCCTCTTGCTCCTCTTGCTCCAAGAGACCTGCAAAATGAATTATACCTTCCTCAAACCAGTATGAACACATATAAAGAGATAATAATCAAAACAATATAAGAAACAATCCTGATTAACATAAACATATGACCATAAACAAATATTCAATCACACATTGAACAATTATTTGGGAAGAAGAAGGAAACCATGTATTTATTAATCATGAAAAGAAGTACAAATATACCTTCTCTTCAATTTGGGAACCTAACGAAACCTTGATTTGGTTCTGCTGCTTCTCTTCTCCAAGGAACTCGGCCTCCAATATCTGAAAAACAAGGAGAAAGCTTCTAGGGAAAATGTCGGGAGAAAGAGAGACCGGATTCCTCCAACATAACAATGCAAAGATTCAAGTCTCTTCTGATAGACAAATACAAAAGAGCCACATGAATGGTGGGCAACATGGATAAATTCAACCTAATATACAATGATGTCCCTAATTATATGGTCCAGAGGGAAAGGGAGATAATACCTTATCAAATCACTCCTGTTGAGGATGGTTTCAAATACCTTGGATTTTTGTCGAAGCCGAACTGTTACTCTTTTTAGGATTGGGTCTAGTTATTCGAAAAGATATAGAGTAGGATAAACAACTGGGCCAATCGTTTTGTTTCAAGAGGTGGAAGACTAGTGCTCTTAAAACCAGTATTGGAAAGGATCCTAGTGTATTGGACTTTAATAGCATATATTCCCAAGGGACTTTTTTCAAAAAACAGAAAGAAGTGCTTCTCCTTTTTGTGGACAGCTAGCAAGCAGGATAAAGGAATCCCCCTGGTAAAATGGATGGTCATTTCCCATCCAAAGGAACTAGGAGGATGGGGAATAAAGAATTTAGAGCTATCCTGCAAAGCCGTAGGTGCGAAAACCTTGTGGATATTCTTCCAAAATCCAAAAACACTTTGGGTAAAGATCATTTTATCCAAATACTTCTATGGTTATAGCTTAGCATATTGGATCAGAAATATAGATAAAACATACAAGAAAGATTCAATTTGGTGGAAACTAATGATCCCGACCTACCCTTTAGTTGGTCATTGGATTTCCTGGAAGATATGCGATGGAAGACAGGTGAGAGTGGGGGAATATCCATGGGCCATGGCAGGAGAAAGCTTCATATTATCTCCACATTTAGTTCACTTTTTAAGGACTTAGATAACTTTCTCCTTATCGGACGCGTGATCAGATCAGACCCCAAGAGGAAGGAGGAGATGGAAAAGTGCCCAGGAGCTCGGATTAACAGGTGATCTCACTACGGAATGGAACATATTTCTCAATTTATTTAATTTCCAATTTTATACACATGAGTTCAGAGCCAGTCAGGATTATTTAGACAAAAAATTCAAAAACATGGCATTATTCAATGAAACTATGCTATGAAGTGGCAATTAAAGAGAAAGCACAAAGGGTGGAACAATGGTGATGGAAAATTTTGCAAATTGAAAGTCCTCTAAATACCATTATCACAATGTGGCTAGCATTATCCAACAAGTTATTAACCTGGGAAATGTTGAAGAAGAGAGGTTTTGAATGCCCAGGAATGTGTCCACTATGCAAAATGAGTGAAGAAACGAGTTCTCACTTGTTTTCCTTGTGTCCATATGCAGGAAGCATATGGACAGGCATGGAAAGAAAGATATCAAGAGGGAGAACCCATGAAATATCAAATGCAACTTTGGAGGAGCGCACTAAAACATGGTGGCACGACGAGGGGGTAGGTTCATATGAAGCTTTCCCATGAACTATTTTCAATAATTCATGGGAACCTTCTGATATCACCATCGCTCAGTTAATAAACAAGATTTAGGAGCACAAGATCAACAGTTTCACATCTAAAAAGAGAATTATCATAGCTCCTGTTATAAACAAGGAAACACCATGGGGTTTTTTTGATGGTGCTAGTCAGGGTGAACCACCTCTGGGAGGTGCTGGGGAAATCATTCATATCTCTTCAAAGAAAAAGTTTCTCATCAAATATGCTTTGGGAAAAGAAACAAATAAGAGGGCAGAACTTTCCTCCTTATGGGCAGTCTTAAAAGTGGCCCTTAACAACCAAACACAGGATATTCAGATATTTGGTGACTCCAAAAAGTGGTGGACTAGGTAAATGGCATAAATAACATCAGAGTTCCACACCTACAACATTTAATAGCTGAAATACAGAACTTAAAGTCTCAGTTTGGAAGGACATCCTTTGCACACATTTATAGAGAATTAAATAAAGAAGCTAATACTCTTTCAAAACAAGATTTGGCATATTAGCCAGGAATGCTGGAGATAGAGGAAGTCATAGATGGGATTTCAAACCTACACTATGAAACATTATAAACAAACAATTATGTAAAATTTTTGAAAACAAAGTGATTTCTTATGGTTTTGGATGGAAGCCATAAAGGTTGATTTTTGTTATTGATGGGAGCCTGCGAGGCTGAACTTTGATGTAAGCTTGTCATAGAAGTTCATGTTTATTTAATGAATAAAAGGTTTTTTATTTGGATATATATATATATATATATATATATACAATGACCGAGGGAAAATGGAGACAGAGGAAATATCAGGAATCTGAACTCAAATACTGAAGTTTAAATTATGCCACTGAAGAAGTTAAGTTAAACATGTGAGCCCTATTATTTTTTTTTGAAATTTTTTGAAAGACACGGCCTGGATATTACTTGTAGTCCGGGATATTCTCAAGTACATACATGATAAATTTTTGCAAAGAAATGATTCTAGATACTCTATAATGGAAGTTCCTCGGGAACAGCTTATTGTCACTCTTTATTTAGAGAGGCAGATATTTTCCTATTGGAAAATATATAGTTCCATTGATCATTAACTAGATGACATTTGTGTATATGATTGTGTGTTTGCATTATGATAACTATAATACCAATGTGTTAGATGAGTGTTCACTAAATTAATCATACAACTATTGTTTTACTTTTGTTTTATACTGTAGAACTTGATTGAGATTTAAATAAAAGCATCCATTGTATCCATTTCATTCTATAAATTACCTTGAATGTGGCTTTTGCTCAACCGTTCAAAATATTTTACTTGCTTGGGCCATGGAAATGCATTTATTTTGAGTCTTTCATCTTTGAGAAAGAGTTGAAATATTTGAATCTTCCATTGTACTGCTATAAATGTTGAAAACGTTTGACATCTTGAAGCTTGGAATGCATTTCGACCTTTCTTTTCTTTTCTTACTGCATACCATGTGACCCAAAGTGCTCATCCTATACAACAAAGTTTGTGTTTGAGATGTTTACAACACAATATGATGTTAAGGATGCCAAATTTATATAATCGAAAACAATCTTTTCGTTGTTTTTATTTTTTTATCCCTGGTAGACTTTCATATAATTTGAATAGTCCACTCCCGTGTGAATCATATTTAGTAAGACCTTATTTGATGAATACATAGGTGAAGTATTTATTTTTAGTTCCATTGATTTACTCGTTTTTATTCGAGGACATTAATAAATAATCTTATTTCATCTAAATTTTCATGTTAATAGGGGTTGCCTCAACAAGATCTTTAGGATTTGTTATTTGTAGCTCTAACTATGGTAAGGATGTTTTCGTATTATTATTTGTATATGCGTTTGTTAGCATATTATTTAATGTCTCATGAATTCTTTGTGGCACCAAAAGAAGTTACACAAGTCAAAATACTCTTCATGAGTATTGTTTGGACCATTCCAAACAAGTTATAGAGACAACTAAGGATAGCCAGATTGCTATGCATGTCAGGTAACTTGCATGAGCTTATATAATCTTGCTTCAAGAGGAGGGATAATGGTGAAATCTCTTGACTAAAGTTCACGACCTGCATTGGATTTTATGATATGCTTTCTCTGTGTTCCTTCCATGGTCAAATCATATTATTGAAATTCGGAAGAATATTATACACAAATGTATTTATATGAAAATTGTTATGGTAGTGTAGTGATCATAGTTTATATATTTTTTTCCAAGGAAAAAAATATATTTTATTCATATTAGAACCAAAATACATTCGTTAGGTGTTTCTGCACAGTAAATAAATGATTTGAAGGTAGTTTCAAAAAGGAGATTACCTGAAAAGAACTACTCATAAGAGTACATCCTTCTATAGATTGCCTAGACACTATCCTAGTCGATCAGGACAATGCACTAAATATAAAGTATCATGAGACTTTTTCAATTGGACTAGCATATTACATTTTTCTATAAAATACATATTTTAAAATTCATTTAGTAAACCATCGTTAGATCTCAAAACCTGCGTGGAATCAAGTTCTTGGTTCATAACATGATTCTCCAGTAGAAGCAATCCATGTTTTGCAATATTGTCTACAATCTAGTTAAGTTTCCTATAAATATGGAAAATCTACAACTGTGCAAACTATCCAACATTCACCTTTGGTTGAGCAGTTATATGAGAGATGTTAATATTGTGAAGTATTATATTGTCATTTATCCATTCAATGACAAGACTGGAATCCGTAAAGATCTGTAATGAGTGAATTCCTTTATTCCAAGCGAAATTTCAAAGTAGGATTAATGCCATAAGTTCACCATAGTTGTTGGTACCCTTTCCCACATCAAATTTTACATGGTAGTACCAAGACTCTAAAAAGTGTAAGAAAAAACCCAAACCACAAAGCATTTCATTACTTACCCCATAAAAAAAATCTAGGGCATAGGTTGGTCCACTATTAGTACCCCAACAATTCTAGGAATGCTTGGAGTAAATGTAGTCTTGTTGAAAGAGAATAAAGGGATAACCTGAGAAGATGTTTTGAAGGTCACTATTGAATTTTCTTAAAATAATATTGAATTTTAGTCCAACTAGATAACCCAAAGGGAAGTGTTCTAATGTTCATGAGCTCATTGGAATTAAACCCATGAAGAAAACATTTACCTACATTATTCTGCTTCCATAATTTTGGGGGTTTTAACTAACGAGATACGTCCCTCAACATTGTGATGAAATTCAAAATTGCTCATCACATGACACTACAAGATGGTCATTATAGCCTTAGTCACGATGAGATTTAATATGCTAAACTTATGAAAGTTGTTGAATCTCAAGCATTGTTGAATTCAATGGCGAATTTTGACAACAATGATCATACTTATTTTATAAAATTCTTTCAAAAATCATGAAGGATTTGTTTCTTTTACTTAGAAAACACACACACAAAACTCNGGAGTAAAAGTTGTATGGATATTAGAAATTTTCACTTGAGCAGGTATTGTCTCTGCTGATTTCTTGTACACATTATTATATTAATGTTTCTACCATTGTTCTGCAGGTGAAGGAGTACAAAGATGAGGAACTTATGGAATACTACAAGGTACACATGGTATTCCTAGTTTAATACAAGTGATATACTGGTTTTATTTATTTTATGTAACCTTCTTTCCAATTTATCTTTTTATGCTTGGGTGATCTTAGCATATTAAAATAGTAATATTAGATGGCTAGAAATTTTTTCATAGCACAACAAAGATGATATTAGGGTACAAATGGTAACATGTCCTAGTGTCACTCAAACATAAGTTTACTAGTCTACACTAGTAAATAGAGGGAATATTTTAGTTAATATTGGCTATTTCACAGTGGTTTCTTTCTACTTTAGTGCTAACTTATAAATGTGTCTTTTTTGGCTTCCAGATATGAAATGAAAGAAGTTCCTGCACATTATTGTGAACTCATCAATATTTCCACTGATTTATGATAGCAAGAGGTACATTTTAGGTTGATGATAGAAGTGTGTTTAAGTAGAGTGATAGATTGAATTGTAAGAAACTATTTGGTTGTTGAAGAATCATTATGTGTGGTTCTAAGACTAATGCAACTAAAGTGGGTCAATAAATGTGAGCCTTGGTGTTAAATCTTAGTAAATATGTGGTTGATGATAACAGGTTCTACTACTACATAATTTTCATTAGAGGAAATTTCAACTCAAAATGGGCCTTTTCACTTTAACTGAAATTCCATGTCATCATGTGTTAGCCAATGAAATTGATTTAAATTTGAAATATCGTATAGGTCTTAAACACTTTTTTAATATAAATTTGGGGATAAGTATCCTAAAAAATTTACTTTTTTGTTTGTATTTTTGACACATCTCCCCGTGTTTTTACTCAAATTTCGAGTGAGAGAGCTCATTGGATGCGGAATTAAATTCCGCATCCAACGCATATCCACTTGACATACATTTGATGGACCCTGCTACCCCAGAAACAAGAAATACCTGAAGAAACATGATGATGATGTCATTTCCTGCGCATTCAATGAGAATAAATTCTTTGTTTTGAAAGTGATTGTAGAATGTGCACCATTGATAATGAGAGGAAAAGATAGTACTGGTCGACGCCATGTAACCACATTCACAACGGGAAATTCCAACACAACAAAGAAAAAAATGAAATTGATCTAGCATTAGAGGAAATTTCAAATCAAAATGGGCCTCCTAAAAAAATTAATAAAATAATAGTTAAAATAATAAAATAATATTTATTAATTTCGGAGGAAGGAAAGAAAAAAACTACTTTTTTGTTTGTATTTTCGACATATCTCCCCGTGTTTTTACTCAAATTTCGATCGGGAGAGCTCGTTGGATGCGTAATTAAATTCCGCATCCAATGAGTACCCACTCAACATACTTTTGATGGACCTCTCTACCCCAAAAACAAGAAATACCTGAAAATTTGAGTAACAATACTTTATCTATTAAATGATAACAATAACACAATGGTGATAATTTGTTGTGTTATTATTTAATGTTTTCCATAGAAAATTTCAATGATTTAAAGTCTTTATAGTTGACTATTTAAGATATTTTTCTACACTATTGTATACAATATACATTCCTCTAAATCTCATTATTGTTAAGACAATATAATTATTGTGTGTTACAGATGGAAATATGTCAGTAGTTTATTGAAAGTATGCTATACAATCCAGCCTGTGTGTAGTGGTTAGAAATTAGATTATGTTGTTAGAAAGTAAATTGTGTTCTTTGAAAAAGGAAACTTCCTTGAGGATAAATTAAGTAATTTAGCCTTGCATAGAATATCACATGACATGTGTGTAGTTTGGGTTCATAAAAAAAATTATTTTTTGTTAACATTTGTGCATGTGACAATGTTTTCTATGTAATGTGAAGGAAGTTTGAGGTCAATCCAATTGAAATCATAAAATCATATGAAAAATCAGTCATATATCCACAACTCTCAATTTGGAATTTGGAGATTGATTTACCTTACATCATTGGATCGATTGGTGTTCCATTCAAAGAAGATGAGGTGAGAGTGATTTTAATTATGATTTATGATATTTTGTTTTCATTCAACACTTATTTATTTAAATATAATCGAGTATTATATACTATTGAAATAACATTTAAAATCAAATTTAGATTTGGAGGCAAGATTCAATTGCAATGCTTCCATAAATTTGTGTCATGGTTCTTAATACATTACAGGACTGTCTACACCCTGGATTTGCATGGGTGGGTCAAAAGGTTCAAAATGGTGTTGGAAAAAGTGTCTCATGTTTCAAGGGGTTTAGAATTTAGACTACAGTTGTAGCTTCATGAAGAAATTTACACAACTTTTATTGAAAATATGATTAAATACATGTTTTCAGTTGGTTCAAAATTCAAACCTCTATTTGACCATTTGTTTGTAGATGGTAGGTAGAGACCATAGCTAATTGGGTGTTATGAAGATTAATTTCTCTTTTCATAAATCAGTGGTGAATTTAGGATACTTTTCAAATAAAACTTCTTTAGGAAATTCATGAAGGAAAACATTTGCAATTTGTCTAGATTTGACATTGGATTAAACTATATTTGGTAAGTATATCAACAATAACCAAGATGATGTATTTTCCTTTGGATTTAGGAAACCTTGTAATATGAGATAATAAGATATGATAATATCGTGTTATTAATATCTAAGAAATGGATCACAAATATTTTAGTTATTAGTGAGACTTCAAGGGTATTATCTCAATGGAAGAGCACTTGCCTTACAGACAAGAGGTTGGTGGTTCAGTTCCTCAATACCCTATCTATAGATATCAATGAATATTTACATAAAAAATGACTAAAAAAGACTAAATTAGTGACACAAAAATGAGAGATAAGCGACAAAACAAATCGACCAAAATTCACATATGAACGATTAAATGACAGTTTTGGTAGTGTAGAAATTCAGGCCTGCAGTAGATTAATTTCACCCACAACAATTAACAATTGATCATGCAAATTATCAACAATGGAGACTGAATATGGAGCTGTA
>LPNX010258666.1:61302-79514 GCA_001517045.1 Pseudotsuga menziesii
AGCTAATTTCTGGTCTCTTATCACGCGACAAAAAATTGGTCACATTTAATTTGGTCATTTATAGCTTTTCTTTTGGTCATTAATTTGTTCATATTTTTTGTCATTAAAATATATGACCAAATGGATGACCAAATATATGACCATATTAATGACCAATTATACAACCAAATTAATGACCATAAGACAAGCTACAAATGACCAAACTAAATATGACCACATTTTTGGTCATGTGATTAGAGACCAAAAATTAACCACCAGTGATTTTCAAATCAAAAGTGGTAATTTATATGTGTATTTTTGCCATTATTTGTCACTTATCTTTCATTTTGTATTAGTGTTGGGACCATAAGGTGTTTGTTTTCCTTCCACCCTTCTACCATTTTCTTTGTTGGGTCTTCTCCAATTTAACTACTTACTATGAGCTAAAACGTGTTCATTTTAAGTTTTGTTAGCATTCCATTTATTGTTATCATTTAATAGATAAATAAATTTTCAAAATGAATAATTTATCAAATTACATAAAAAATGATATGACTTTTTCAGACAACTTCTAAGTCTTCAATATTTTATTTTTTTCCTAGAAAGGATAATAAAGCCTTCATAATAATATGTCATCTAAGCAATAATTACTTTTCATCCAAACAATAATATCTTTTCATCTAAGCAATACAAATTCAAAACAACTAATAGGCCCAACAACCGTAGTGTTGCAACCATGACTGATACCAATTGTAGTGTCCCCTAGGGATATCAAATGGACTTAGGTACATATAATTAAATCTAAGAGTATAATACAAATTTTAAGCACAACTAAGAAATATAATAAATACTTAATTTCAATTTTCATGAATTAATTACGACAAAATATCGACACTCACAAATTAATTAAAATAAAATTTACATTTGAGAAAGAAACTGCAATAAAGATGAGAAAGTTTATCCAACACTATATAAAATCATTATATATCCATCCCAAGACACAACACAAGTTAGTTTCACCCAAAAAGGTCATTTCCAACAATATGCCATTAATTAGTTAATTAAGGTAATTAATGCGCTAATTACAACACTTAGCATAAAATAATTTGTTCAAATAATTAACGCAATGGATAATTAACACCTACACCCATGTAAATATGACCAAATAACCATTTTAGAATAACCAAAATAGATCCAGATACTAGGCTCTATCAAGCATCGAGAGGGATCAAATCTTTGGATGTGCAAACCTCTTCTAAAGTATTGCACTCAAGGATCCATTGATTTGATTCAAACCAAAAGACACATATTTTTTAAGGTCGACATATAATATTCTTATTATTAATATTTAATATTATTTATGGCCGACATATAATATTTTTATTTTTTATTTTGTTAGGAACAAACATTACAACATCTCCCCCATGCATGGTTTTAAAACCATATATGGGCATGGCCCTCCTAAAACCATGGGTTGTTTAGGAGGCCTTGCACATGGTCTTAAAACCACTTGCAAAGCCCTCGTAAACCATGTACAATAAAACCATGCATTGTTTAGTAGGCCTTGTATTAATCTATCACAGTAATATAGGGACTAAAACACAGTCCCATGAAATATTTCAGACAATTAAGCATGAAAATGGCATAATGGTGCTGCAATAGGAGTAGCAGCTCTGTATAATCAATAAAGAATGAGTAATACAATACAATGGTCATGAAAGGTGCATGAATTCCAAGACAAATCGAATTTCCAAGGAGGTCATTCGAATTGAATGAATGGGTGTATCTTAATTGAATGTCATCCATAGTAAACACACCTAGTTAACCCACTGATCAAGCCGTGATTGACTCAACTGAGCCCTAACTGTATTGGAGTCCAAGGGATGAATGAGTCTAACTTAAATTAGCTCAAACACATGTCACTGCATGCCAATAAACAAGTGGTAGTGCATCATTAACTCTAATGAACCCCGACGAGGTTAACTGAAGTCAAACTGGTCATCGGAAGTGGTTGGAGGCACCCTATTGTCTCCAGCTCATAAATATTAATAAAAATAATCAATAAATGAAATGGAGGTTCCTACACAACTTAGCGTAACTGATTGTAACAATCAGTTAGCAATTAGGAGCATTTATGACACTCAAATCACCCTAGAATGGCTCCCTGATTGAAGGAGGAATCCCAGTTAGCCTCCCTGATTGAAGGTAGGCATGGGTGTGCTCATGATTATGTCATAGAGTGCTCATATGATGCAAATTAAGTAAATTAAACTTAGGATAGTGGTTTAACAAGGAAAAATTGACCAAATTAAGTGTGCATGTTGGGTAAATGACTCCAGCACCCCCTCTTAAGCTATACTCAGGGGGAGTAAAAGAAAATGCATGAAATTCTAGCACCTTGACAACAAAGGACATAGGTCACCATGTACAATAATGTAACTCAAACAATGCTAAAAAATAAATCTAAGTGAGGAAAGAGGAAAAAACCAGTGGGAAAACCCCCCCTCAAGTTGAACACTGAAAGTAGTCTAATCACCCTGATGAGCTCACCCCCAACAGTGAACAGAGGTAAGTGAACTTATTTTCTGAAAATCTCTTGGTGAAGATGTCTGCAATCTGCTCATCAGTAGGGAAGTATTGCAGAATGATGGTCCTGTAATGCAATAATTCCCTAATATAGTGCATGTGTATCTCTACATTCTTAGTCCTCTGCTTTGTAACTGGATCTGTGGATATCTTAATTTCATTTTTATTGTCACAAAAGAGGACAATCGACAAAGTACTACCAAGATCAAACTATGAAAGAATTTCTTGCAACCGAACAGCTTGGATCCAAGCATTCACCACTCCTCGGTACTCGGCCTCTGCTGAAGACAATGCTATGGCAGCCTGCATTTTTCTAGAACAACAAATGGGTCCACCACAAAACATGAAGACATACCTGAAAGTATATTTCTGATCAATAGAATCACCCACCCAATCAGAATCTGTGTAACCAACCTGCTCTAGCTCGGAGTCTGCAGCATAGTGAATGTCATAGGTCCTGGTTCCCTAAATATAATGGAGGATCCTCTTGGATTCCTTCCAATGAATATCATGATGCTGATGCATGTATATTGACACATAATTCATGGCATAACAGATATCAGGCCGAGAATGAGTCAAGTAGAGCAAGCTACCTATCAACTGTCGATAAATAGTGCAATCCATGGGAGGTGTGCTTTTTCCTTCTTCAAGGCTAATCCCTGAAAGGAAAGGGAATGGATCAGACTTACATTCAGCCATGTTAAAATTAAATAACATGTCTGATATGTATTTGGACTAAGTGGAAATTACCCCATCAATATTTTTCTCAATTTCGAGCCCCAAAAATTGCTTCAAGAGCCCCAAATTGCTCATTTCAAATGCATTGTGGAGAGCAATTTTTATGACTGAAATAGAAGCAACTATGCTACCTGTAATCAGTTTTTCATCAACATATAAAACAATAATAATAAAATGACCATCATACTGCTGTATATACACATTCATATCTGATTTACACCTTTGGAAGTTTTGTGAGAGAAGAAAGGCATCCATCTTGGAATACCACTCTCTTGCGGCCTGTTTTAACCGATATAGTGACTTCTTTAGTTTGCAACCAAAGATGGATAAAAAATGTATCCCTTAGATGGCTTCATGTATATCTCCTCATGAATATATCTATGTAGAAATCTATACTTAACATCCATATGATGCACTTCCTAGTGCTTAGATGTAGAAATTGCCAAAACTAGGCGGATGGAGTCCATTTTTACAACTGGTGCAAAAGTCTCATGGTAGTCCACACCTTGGACCTGGGAGAAACCTTTTGCTACCATAATTACCTTATATTTTTAGGTTTTTCCATCAGCAACAACCTTAGTCTGAAACACCCACTTGCATTGAACCAATTTCCTCCCCGGAGGAAGAGAAACTAGCTCCCAAGTAGTGTTTTTTTTAGGAGAATTCATCTCTTCGTCCATGGAATCTTGCCATCTCGGATCCTTTAGAGAATGGTAGTAAGACTTAGGATTTGAGATTATCATTAAATAACAATATTCATACAGCATATAATCAGGACAAGAGAGTGCAATACCTTCTCTTTGGAAATCAGACCGGGTTCTCCTTGGATCATCCAGATTTCCAATGTTATCACCTGCGGAGGAGAGTGTCTGATGGGCCCAAGTTGGGAGATGATTTTGTACTTTAGGTTCTGATTCAAAATATTATGTTTTCTGTTCACTAATATTAGAAATCATAGGATCCATATCAGGGTCATCACCCCCAATTCCATCATCCAAATATTCAGTAGAATAGGAAGGAAATTCAACAGTTTTCTCCTTCACTAGTTCTACCTCCTGAAGAGGCTCATCNTCTGATATATAGAATATTGAAACCTTTAGATTCATCAGGATATCCAATAAACAGACATTCTATGCTTTGCGGTTGCAAATCCCTCCTTTTATCAAGCGGAATTCAGGCCCATGAAGTGGACCCAAACACCCTTAGATTCGACACATTCGACTTGTGTCCGGAATATGCTTTGAAAGGGGTATTACCTTTCATGGATGAGTGTGGCACTCTATTATGAATATATTATGTAGCATTCATGGCTTCATCCCACAAATTTGCAGCCAATTTCTTTGATTCCAGCATGCAAGTGGTCATCTCCTTGAGAGACCGATTCTTCCTCTTTGCTACACCGTTCTGCTGGGAAGTGTAGGGGACTCAATGTTTGATATGAATACCACTTTGGGAAAATATATGTAGAAAATAATTACTGATATATTCCCCACCATTATCAGATCTCAAAATCTTGATCTTTTTTCCATATGCATTCTCAATCAAAGCCTTCAAATCAATGAATTTTTCCAAGACTTCCGAATTCTTTTTGATAAAAAAGACCCATGTGTATTTGGAAAAGTCATCAATGAAAGTGACAGCATACCTTGATCCATTCATGGATGTGGTAGGCATGGGTCCACTGATATTAGAATGTGCCCCAAGATGCATAATGCTCGGCTTTCCTTCCCCCGATCAAACTTATGCTCAGGGTGATTTCCAACAACACAACCCTTGCAAATTCCCGTGGTATCTGTGATGACCGAGAGGCATTCAACCATGGAATTCTTCTGTAATTGATGCAAGTACTTAAAATTCAGGTGGCTGAACCTCTCATTCCATAGTCTACTAACCTCATTTCCATGAGTCGGCAATGTGGTGGGATTTGCATCTGCCACAAAACGGGAGAAATCGTAGGGTTTTGCATGATGGTTTGCAAGGCCTTTTGCTGCAAGTTTTCCAGATGCAAGTTCTATGATCTCTACATCATCTGGGCTAAAGGAGATTCTCTTAGGAACTCCCATATGTTTCATTTGATAAACACTTAGGAGGTTTGATGCAAGAGATGGTACATACAGAACATTGGAAAAATAACCATGCTCAATATTTACAGTACCTTGTCCTTTAGATATGATTGTGGAGTCATCTCCCATGGTGGTTGAAAATTTTCATATTCGTCCCTTTATTTCTTGGTTAGGTTAAAGATATGGAAATGGAAGTAGCAGATCTTGTATTTGAATAGTGGAATGAATTGCTAGATGATATGCAAATGATGATATTATCTTGGAAGCAGTGGAATTATTGTATAGGTATCAAATCATCTGCAAAGAATGGAAGTGCTAGCTTTCTTCAAACTATTTCTTAACTCAGTGGTGTGAGGCGCCTATCAAAAACAAGCAGCCATGGTTGGCTTTGTGCGATAGGAATCCCAAAATGCCTTGTATGTCTTTCTACTTTCACACATGGACATGGATTAAGTCCTACTTCACCCTTTCTTTCCTACACGACTGGATACCGCAAACCTCTAGAAGTGATTTGGGTATCATTTGCTCACGCTCAGAGGGAGGACTCTACCTGGTATACCCCTTCTTTGGTCGATTGTTGAGGGTCTGTAATCCTTATACACAAAATTTCATCGAAATTTTGGAGTCATCCATAGACTTGTTCGGTGAATGCATCGTGGTCAATGAGAACAATAATTGGCAATCAGAGAGTGCATCCAAAGAGAGTAGGATAAACAACAACCAAAACGCCCCATGTTTCTGCCCGATGTTTTATCAAAATCCGTCAAATTTTTGCTGAGAAAATGTTATTATCATCATTTTTATCAAACTATTTTAGAGTAAATCCCTTATTTTAAAACAAACCAAATAGTTAAAATTGCAATTTAAACCTTCTAAATTATAATTTAAACCAAACTTTATCTACCGGATACCGGCGGGTTGGGGGCGTTTTGGTTAACGCTTATACTGCTCCATGAAACAAGACATCATTGTCGTTGTCCACATTCTACACTATTTCAGGGAATGGCACAAGAATCACTGGAATGGGGATGGGCCCTACAGCTGAACCATTTCTTGGAACGGTGAAACCCACAATACCGGTATATAGATCATGCCCTTCCATCTCCCAATAATAGTAGAGTGATCCGTTGCAGAAAAAGAAGCTAATTGGATATCGCATAGGATAAACCAGATGCAAATGGATTAGAAAGACCAGTCGTGGACATTTATGACCCTTCCCCCAAAAAATCGAATATCGCAGGATACCTTCCCCATGATGTGACACTGTCGATATAATGCCAACCAAAACGCCCCCGACTCGCTGGAATCCGGTACTGCAATTTGCTCTGAATTAACAATTTTGACCCTTTAAATCGATATTTCAGCCGTTTGGGTCATTTTAAAATGGGTTAATTAGTCTACATCAACTGAATCTAAGTGTAAAATTTAAAAAATTAGGAAAATAACAATTTTTATGAACAATTGTAACCATTTTCTATCCAAATTTGGCTGGAAAAGGGAGGCGATTTGGTTGGTATTTATCCTATGTGCTGTTTCACCTGTGCATGGGTCGCATCTATTTTTAATCGCCAGCAAGTCCATGTTGATTGATGGAAAGGGAAGAAGGAAGGGTGAAAAATATATAACATGTGGTAGAATATTAAATGTTGTTTTAGACGGTTTGTGGGTCATTGGATCTCAAATGGGTTGGAATTCAATGGTTCACAAAGCTACTGTCCCAACGTTTAATACTATGCTGCTTACTATATATTTTTTTCCAAAAATAAGTGTTGATTATTCTGTAGGAGTTAAGGAATGAGGAGGACCGCTAGGTTTCTCGTGCAAACTCAATTTCTCCTGCAAACTCAAAGTCATGGAAATGGGAGAACAATATTCATTATGCAGTAGAGTATTAAATGTTGCAATGGTAGCACTGAGGGCCGTTGGATCTCAAACAGGTTGAGATCCAACGGCCCACAGCGTTTCCGCCACAACATTTATTACTCTGCTGTATGTAAAATATTTTTTCCATGGAGTCGAACAATATTCATTATGCAGTAAAGTAATAAATGTTGCGACGACAACATTGTGGGCCGTTGGATCTCAAACAGGTTGAGATCCAACGACCCATAGTGCTGCCACCACAACATTTATTACTCTGCTGCATGTAAAATATTTTTTTCCAAGGAGGAAAACAATATTCATTATGCAGTAGAGTAACAAATGTTGCGACGACAGCACTGTGTGACATTGGATCTCAAACAGGTTGAGATCCAACGGCCCACAGTGCTGCCGCCATAGCATTTATTACTTTGCCGCATGTAAAATATTTTTTTCCATGGAGGTGAAAAATATTAATTATGTAGTATAGTAATAAATGTTGAGACGACAACACTGTGGGCCGTTGCATCTCAAACAGGTTGATATCCAACGGCCCACAGTGCTGTCGGCACAACATTTATTACTCTATTGCATGTAAAATAATTTTTTCCATGGAGGCGAACAATATTCATTATGCAGTAGAGTAATAAATGTTGCAATGACAACACCGTGGGCCGTTGGATATCAAATGTCATGGGATAGAGATATATAGATAATTGTCAATGGTTCTTTTACCTTTTTCTTTTCTTTTATAGAATTTCCAATGTTTATGAAGTGGAATAATTGTTTCTTTTTGGTAATGAATATGAATTAGCAAAAAATTTCATCAAAGAGAGAGAGATATTGTATATGAGTCTCTTACATATTACTTTGAACTATATGTACCAGAAAGATTAGAATAGAAAGAAGATACCTCAACAAACAAGAGATATTTACATTGGGGTTGGGTACGCTTAACTTACTTATTATGATGGTGACTTTATAGCATGATCTATTTATCAAGTAATTTTATTTCCTCACCCAAAGAGAGATATTGTATATGAGTCTCTTACATATTACTTGGAACTATATGTACCAACAAGATTAGAATAGAAAGAAGATACATAAACAAACAAGAGATATTTACATTGGGGTTGGGTACGCTTAACTTATTATGATGGTGACTTTATAGCATGATCTATTTATCAAGTAATTTTGTTTCCTCACCCAAAAATGTTAGTGAACTTAGTGTAACATTGATGTGTAACCTTTGATTATTTTTCTTTTACTTATTTTGTGTTGATGTTAATGGATTTTTAGTGGACGATTCCTTACCAAATAAATTAGTAAGTTTTTCCAAACATGTTTGGTGGAGATGTGTATGTTGTGCTTACATAGGATTGTGTCAAATTCATCCAAATCAAATATAGCCTTAAATGATACGAATGATATTGATTTCTACTAATTTTGATAGTTATTATCAATTTGATGTTATTATGAATTTTCCTAGAAATTGTTTGATTTAGAATTTTCCTAGAAGATTTTTGTTATTCATCTATTGAAACAATTTGTGATTTCCTTAAGAATTGGTGTGACTTAAATATGTTGTTAATTATGGAGTATTTGATACATTTCATTTTTACTAACATTTAAGGTAACTAAAAAATTTTCATGGCAATTTTGGAAGTAATTTTTTTTTGCAAGGATTGAAGAAAATAGATATACTATTGGAGCTAAATTTTCTCCAAGTTCCTTTTTTTTTCATTCTATAGATTTCTCCTTGAAAGAAGAAAAACTAAATTCTAGTTGGTAGTGTTATTTGTGGTTATAATTACTACCTTGTACGCAATGTGTTTGTCAAATTGTGCAAACATCCTTTATATTTTTTAATTCTTTCACATTTTAGAGAATCAATTTGAGACCACTACGTTGTGTTGCAGATCCACTTTAGGGGTTATCCATACCATACAGACATGTAACCCCCAATTTCTATTTAAAAAAAGTGTTTTTAGAATCAAATTTCAAGTTCCAGACAATTTTCTAAATTCTCAGTGGAACTTGTGGGGATTGTCCTAGGGTCTAACTATGCAATCTTGCAAATCATTACCAAACACCATTACTGAATTATGGGAGTAGATAGGAATCACAAGTTTTTGTTTTGATTCCTTGATAGCTATGCTAGTTTGGTTTCAAATGCTTGTTTTAATTCCTCATGTCTCAATGGATGTAGGTTCTTGCATGCTAAATGTTTGAATTAAATGCCTCAATAATTGTAGCTTTTACACATACACGATTTTTTATTAAATGCCTCAATGGTTGTATATTTCATGCATATAATGTATTAATTAGATTCCTTAATGATTATAACTTTGATCCATTCAAAGTGTTTGATTAAATCCCTAAATGGTTGTAGCGCTCATTCATGCTAAAGGTTTGATAAAATGTCTCAATGGTTGTAGCTTTCATGCATGTAAAGTGTTTGATTAAATGCCTCAATGACTGAAGCCCTTTTGTTTTTTATTTAGAAATATTGGTATTTGTCTAAATAATATTATAAACAACAATTTATGTAAATGCAAAGATCGTTGTCATGCTTGCTCCATATATGCTTGGTTGCATATAATATGAAAATATTTAAGAATAATTTATTGCAATTATGAATGAATTTATTCCTTATGTTAATTACTTAATGTGGGATTGATGCACTATTCAATTCTATTGATGAACTAGGATCATAATATTATATTTATCTTCACACCTCTATGATTATAATTACATACCTCATATGATTTTAATCATAGTTAATTAAAAAAAAAGTTGCCTTAATTTCCAATGGGACCTTTGTTTCTTTATGTTTTGTTAATGTTGATTTTTATTTTATTTTGCATGCATGTTGGTTGAATTGTTGTGTAAGTTAACTTGAATGCATGTTGGTTGCATGTGGTATTATTTTCTCACTCATTAGATCAAATAATTAAGGAACTTGTTCGAAGAATGAATACTTCCTTACATTCTTTGTATTTCTGTTGAGACAAGTGTGAAAATTACGTTAAAGAATTTAAAGAGATGCTACGAAAGGACATTCAAGTGAGTAATTGGGGTTAAAAATAAGTTTGTGAATGGATTAGATGGGTGATGGATATATGTGGAGTATATGAGTGGTTTCATCTTATATGGTTAATGTGTCATTACAACATGGTATGGGTTAAACAACCATCTTTATTGACTAAAATGACACATACTAAGAAAACTCATGACTTAATATGGGTTATGGTATGATGAGTTGTAAGTGTGCATTTCTCATGTGTACGAAGTACAAGTTCAAGACACACTTATTGTGATGATTGAGTTGATCCTGTTATTTTGAACTATTTAATTATCTATGCTATGTAGAAATTAATGTGATTTTTATTTAGGTATGTCACTTTTAACTGTGAATGTAGGTTCACAAGCAATGTGAGCTTTATTGAGGTATGCCACTTTTAAATTAAGGAGTTAAGATCTAATTTATGAATATCTTCATAATGATTACGAGTGTAATCCTTGTGACCTTTTTGATATGATTTTGTGTTCTTATTAATTATTCATGTTGGGATGGTATTTTTCATCAAACAACTAAAAATCACTCAAACACTAGGTTGGGGTATGGTCCACTTACTAAAGCAAAGGATTATATTATTTGTAAATGTAAATGGTTGTGGACACCATTTTAAGGAAACTTTGAAAGTATGTATGAGTGTGGAATCCATACTACCATTTATTCATGAGTTAAGTAATTCCTGTGACAAATAAGAAATTATTTTGATGAAACCTCATGGACATGATTAAAGGGTTGACTATGCATACTTGGAATCAAGTGGAATAAAGATTCATAATTTGTTTGAGATCTAAATTCACTCTTTACTTTATTTATAAATGAATAAAACTAGGATTTGTATAGTGGATATCATTGGGTGATATGAACTGGTTGAAATAATTTCATCATTTGGATAAAGTAGTCAGTAAGAACCAATTATTTATACTCTTGTATTTTATGTTTCACTTTTGTGTGTGCTTGTTTGATGTAAAATCAACTTGATTTTTGAATTCTTGAAATTGTGACAATTTTCTTGGGAAGAGTTGATGGTCTATTTTCCTTGTTTGATTAAGGAGAATTAAGTCCATATTTAAACGAGATTTCATATATTTTTGTCAAACAAAGGTATAATAGTATTAGCAATTTAGTTGGTTGTATAGACCACTATTTAACATATAATTGAAATGCACTTAAATTAATTATTTAGATAAATTATGAGGATTGAATCCATGTATTTCTCTCTAGACTATTGTCAAGTGGGTGACACGATTAACAATTCATCTTGTATATGGACATGATTCATGCTTTTCTTTAAACTTGGCGAGGATAAAAAGAATAGTATGGTAGAGATAAAATACCGTATGTCGATGGAACTTAGTTTCATTTGATATTAGATAATTGACATGAGAATAATAGAAAAATGATAATAAGAATGTGTGCTTGTGATAAATTTCAAGGAAAAATTGAAGAGAAATGAAATCTCATTCTTGATGGATTAATGTTACATGATTTAGGAAACTAACATGATTATATAGTATGTTGAATACTTGTAAAATTTATTTTGAAAGTTGTTAAGTAGACTTAGATGAACTCTTAGTGCCATGGCTATGATTAGTTGCATGCATTGGGTTGGATCAAGATGAGGTAAGATTTAATATATTTTTTACAAACAAAAAATAGATGTGTGGCTTAGATCTTGAATATGAAAGGAACTTGATTTTGTTTTTTTGTTTATGTGTCTTAGGTTGATGAATTCCAACATCCATTAACTCTGAAGAGATTTTGCTTTTTCTTATGCTTACAATGTTGTGTTGATACCTTTTTTTATCATGTGACCAAAATTTAATTAGTTCTTTTCTAGTGTGTGTTGGTGCAACTAACGGTGGTTTTGACTTCAAATAATATAAGGATTCACTTGCTATTTATATTTTTTTCTAGATTTATTTTTTTTTCCTTTTTTTTAAAATTTATACTATGAAATTATTTTATTTTGCAAGCTTGTTTCCCATTATTTTGGAAAACAATTATTTGTATGTGTTTGAATTTCCCCTCTAATGAATGGTTTTATGCATATTTACTCAAGTGGAGAGTTGAAATAGTGTTTATCTCCCCTTTAAAAGAGTTCTTTGCATGTTTGAACCCTATTTACTACTATATTTGGCCTTATGAGAATGTGAATCCTCAACTATAAAATGCAACCTTGGGAAAGACCCTCATACCAAAGAGTTCATGGTTTTGGGTAGAGATGGAAGGGTTTATGTTTTTCATCCATACTTTTTCATTTGTTTATAAACAAATTTGTTGGTTTCTTTTGAGTTCTTAGGGAACCATGGGTAGTTTATTGAAACCCCTATACTATCTTAGCACCCAAAATCCCTTTTAAAATGTCTTCCATAGTTTTTATAGTGCTTAGATAATTTTATGAAAGCAAAAGAGTTTGAAGATTTGGTGTAGGATAAAATGATGATTTCCTTCACCATGATACAATTTTGTACATGATATATACAGGAAACATGGTACACATATTCTGTCAAATGCTTGCATTTGCTGGTGAAATTGTGACCCTGCTTTACTACCAATATTCGTCAGTGTAAAAAATGTGGTAATGGGCATGCATATAACTATTAATCATTACCATTGGGTGGTTTTGAATGTTAATATATGCCTTGGTTATTATCATTGCATTATTAAAACGATGACAAGTGTGGTTGGTAATATCTACAATCTTATCCAAATCATTGGAGTAAAACTCTACCAATGAAATCATGTTAACCCTCACAGTCATGGATACTTCAATGATTTATACATGCTATGTTTCATTATCCTAAAATTATTCCTTTGTTTCCATCAATTATGATTATTATTATGGGTTAATGGTTGAATTTTCCAGTTAGCTAAATCATTTCTATGTGTATGTATACAATTTGATCCATTGCATATTCCACTTCTTGATGTAATTGAGGGATGTGTATCTAAAAATTAACCTATTAACAAGTTTTGTAGGTTAGTTAATAATTTTTTAATATAAACATTTTTATCAAGGACAATGTCAAATAGTTGATGATGCAATTACATACCTTAGGAATTGTTGTTAGTTAGGTGTCAATGTTGTGGATGGATATGTGAATGCCAAGATATTTATTTTGTAGCACAATTATATGTAAATGGGAAACCATATCCTATTTTCATATCTATGCGAGCATATAAATGAATAGACTTGCCATGAATGTATGATTTAAAACCCCAATTATATGAGTTACCATTATATCCGTGACTATAGTTTTTACCATAAATACTTTATTAACTATTGAAGTAGTTGTTGGTAATGATTTTAATTATATTAAGTTTGTTATATTATTCTTAGATTCCATAGTAAGTATGCTTGACACAAGTATTTATAGCTAAGTGTTTTCACTATCCATTATTGGTTGATAACTTTTCACTATCAACGAAATTTTGATGGTCAGTGGCTTGAAATGGATTATGGTTTTACAATGTTATAAAAGAGTGTTAACATGAAATTAAAAATTGATATAGTTATATCATCACACTTGATGGCTCATATGTCACATGATGGACAAGTAAAGGTCCAATGGGATATGTGCAATCCTAATTCCAGTATTTGGGAGGACGCTTCTATTATGCATCTTCGCTTTCATTTTCTTTATTTGATTAAAATTTGGGAAAATTTTATCCCAAGAGGGGAGTATGTAGTGTCCCATTGTGGCTAGTATAGTTTTGTGTATTTTTGAACCCACTATTGTCATTAGACCGAAAAATAGTTAGGATCTTGGAAGGAGGTTAGTCCATTTCATGAAAATCACGTGGGGCATTGAAACCAATGTCCAACAATACCCCCCCAGCACGATCCGGGTGAGTTTATAACCATTGACCTGTTGCTATGATACCAATTGTTTAACTCATGATTTTCGTTAGACCAAAACATGCAGGTATTAATCTCTGCCACAATCGTGAGAGTTAGGATCTTAGGAGGTGGTTATTCCATGCCACAAAACTCATGGGGAGCGCTGAACCCAATGTACAACAATATTATGACACCCAAGGATGAGGTTTTCTTATGGATTTTATATGTCATACTTATATGTTATGAACTTTATTGGGTCACTTGACTAATGAGCACTGATATATATGCATATTTTATATACATGGTTTCATCATTGTTTATGGAAGACTATATCCTTGATTATATGTATCATATCAATATTGATTAAGAGATGTTATATGTATGTTTATTTTTATGAATCTAGTTATTGACATGGATTAGGATATATGATTGTGAGTTATGGATGATCATTGTTATGTGGAATATATAGTTGATTATGATCTTTTTAAAGATACATGATTTATATGGTTATGTATCATTAACTATGTAATGATTAGGATTTGGAAGGGAACGTATTTAATTATCGATAAGGATTCTCAAATCAAATATGACTGTGGAATCCATTTTTTTAGAGAAAATAAAAAAACAAAAAAAATTGTAATTAAAAAGATGAAATCTGATGGAAGGGTCAATTTTGTCAGATTACATCGGGTTTGCTCATCATATTTCAGGTTCAAATATTGTTGTGTCTTGAATACAGATTCTAAAATAAAAAATACAAATAATTCTACAATCTGCTAAGCTTTTCTCTTTCCATGCATGACATGTAATATGTTTTCCCTTGTTCTAACAACAAAAGTTGATGGAGTGGTCAGGTAACACTGGGATGAACACACTACAACAAATCATGGAATTGGTGTCCCATTTACGTCCCTTTATAGTGCAATTTTTTTTACATTGAGTGGTCAAACTAGACGCTAAATTGGACACACAATGGATAAAAAGTAAAGCGTCTCAAAAAACGTCTTTGTTTGCGTCCTAGATAGCACCCTTTATGACGTCCAAAATAATGTCTATTTTTTTTCTTCCAAAATAACGTCCAACTTTGCTTCCTAAACAAATTAAAGGTTTTCTTCCTAAATAACGTCCTATTTTTCTTGCTAGAGAGCATCCATTTTTCCTTCCTAGATGACATCCCCGTTAACGACATATTTGTATCCTTAATAGCACCATGTTTGAATCTATGTTCACACCATATTTGCATCCATTTGTGCTACCAACTTAGCATCCCATTTTGCAACGCATTTTACTTCGAAACATGCACCAATTTTCTCTTCCAAAGTTGCACCAATTTTTTTTCCTTTTTTGCATCATGTTTTTCTACCAAAATGATGCCAAATATTTATTCTAT
The DNA here is from genome assembly GCA_001517045.1 of Pseudotsuga menziesii. Lineage (NCBI taxonomy): Eukaryota > Viridiplantae > Streptophyta > Pinopsida > Pinales > Pinaceae > Pseudotsuga > Pseudotsuga menziesii. Next base: position 76,839 of record LPNX010258666.1, read on the forward strand.
TGTTGCACAATATTTTTCTTCTTATGTAGTGCCATGTTTTGCATCCAAAGTAACGCCTTACTTTACTACCATATCAATGCCATGTTTGGATTCACTAATAGCACCAAGTGTTGCATCATTTTTAATTCCTAGTTTCACATCCATATTTACACCCAGATTAGCACCATGTTTTAATACTACTATAGCACCCAATTTATCATCCATTTTTACTCCCACACTAGAGACACATTTTTCTTCCCGTTTATCTCCTTGGATTTATTCTTATTTTTATTCCTCATGAGCACCTCATTTAGATTCTCAGTTAGCATCCAATTTTTCTCCTTTGTTGGCCACTAATTTAGCTTCTAGTTTTTCTTCTACTTTGGTGTCCAAATTAGCATCAAAATTGACTTCCAACTTAGAGCCAAGTTTTTCATTCAATGTTGCTTCTAGATTTGAGACATAGTGGGCTTCTGTTTTAGCTTCTAGTTTTTCTTCCTTATTATCACCACATGAGACTTGTTATTTAACACCTACAACCATATCCAATTGTGTGCTAATATATTTATTGTATCAAATTATTATAATTATTCATTAATTTCAACACTTCTCGTATATTATTTACTTCGTAGTTATGAAATAACATAATGAAACATTCAAATTAGTTGTAGATACCATTATTGAAATTAAATGCATAACATTTATGAAGAAATTTAATAGAAACAAAAAACATTTATCCAAAGTAGTAATATCATCATATATATTCATTTTCCATGAATAGATCATCAACAACTTCCAATATATATAAATTTAAATATAATAACAATAACATCAACATTATCTTCCATAAAAAGAAGTGAAATTATAAAACATCATCACATAAACAATCTATCATGCAGATCATCATGTTAGGGTTAAAATAATAAGTGAACAATATATATAGTGAAAATACCAATATCACAAGATTTTTTTTTGATATCCATATCTAGAAAAGTCAATATGATCATCATTAATCAATTTTTATATGTCAACATGAATCCACCATACAAATAAAAATGAACCTAAATGTAATATGAACTTGGATCATCACAAAAATAACAATATGTGTCTAATAGCATGGAGAAAGAAAAAAACATCCACAATATATATAGTAGCATCAATGGATACCATCATCATCATCATCATATTCATCCTCATCATCCTCATCTATCCCAACATCATATCCATCATCATTTTCATTTGATCCATTTGCATCATTATCAACAATATCTTTCTTTCGTACATCAATGAAAACATAATCATGATCATCATCTAAGTAGTCATATTCACCATTTTCCTACAAATACCAAGGGATACTCAATTTAAATACTTAGTATTAATTTCATTACATAATTCATATTATGTGTTATATTGCAAATATTAGTGTGATAATTTATGCATTCTCATCGCTCTAATAAATGTTTGCAATCTGTATTAGTCATTTCTCTAGTAAATTTTTTCATTTAATCAATGCTATTTTTCATATGCCATCGGTGAAACGCTGTTAGTAAATGTGAGTGGTATATATATAGTGGGGATCACACACAAAAAATATCCTTGAGTTAAAACCGATTCATCTCCCGACAAGCATATCAACATAAAAGAACCTTACATGCACTTTCCATCTTAAAAGTTAACTCCATATTCTCTAGAAAGACACTTTTTGATTTATAAATAGGAGATAAAAATATAGATGAATACCTAAGTGGAACTTAGTAATTAAAAATGATAGGTATAACTCCCAATTGGTTATTATTCCAATGCCAATGCATATATTTATACATTTCAGGCGGTGGTTGAGATTCCGACCGGCCTATCCATATTCCTACGTAACTGTTCATCTTCCTATTCTTTATTTATTTATTTACAATATATAATCTCTATGGATTATATTCTAACAATCCCCCTCTTAATATGAAGGGGTGTTCGTAAGTCCGAGCATGTTTCTGAATCTTTCAAACTTTTCTCGTCCAAGCGCTTTGGTGAAGATGTCTGCAATTTGATCATTTGTGGAACAATATCGAAGATGGACTGTCTTGGCCTATACATGATGTCGAATCAAATGATATTTTGTGTTGATGTGTTTGGTTCAATCATGGAATCTAGGATTCTTATCCAGCTTGATTGCATAAGTATTGTCGATCAACAATGGTGTGGAGTCCTCTTGTTTTTCTTGCAAGTCTTCAAGTTTCTTCCTGAGCCATACTATTTCTTTCGTTGCTTCAGCTGTAGCCACATATTCTGCTTCTGTTGTTGAATCTGCTGGAACTAACTGTTTGCGTGATCTCCATGAGACAGCTGCTGATCCAAGACTCATAGTGTATCCAAAAGTTGATACTCATGTCTCCTTATTGCCATCAAAATCTGAGTCTGAGTAACCAATAAGTTTGAAGTCATCCACTTTAGAGTACTTGAGTCCAACATCTTGAGTCCCCTTCAAGTATCTTAGAACTCTTTTTGCAGCTGACCAGTGTCCTTCACAAGGTTTATGCATGAACCTTGAAAGTATGCCAACAACATAAAAAATATCTGGTCTAGTTGTTGTAAGATAGATAGGGATTCCTACAAGTTGTCGATACTTGGTCGCATCCTCAAATTCTTTTCCTTCGCTTGATGTGAGCTTCATTTTCTGTTCCATTGGAGTAGATATAGGGTTGC
>LPNX010258666.1:79998-132101 GCA_001517045.1 Pseudotsuga menziesii
TTACGTCATCCAGTTGAATCTCTTGATCAGGTGAAGTAGTAGGAACTTCTTCATGCGGGGGAGTTGGTGCTTCATATGGAAATTCCAAATGTTGATCCAAAATAGGAATCCCCCCTTCAAGGTTTGGAATTTCATATTCATTTTCAGAATATGTCTTTGGATGAGGATAATTTTCCTAATGATCAAGCTGTCTCTCAATGGACTGGTCATTTTTATTAGTTCAAGAAAAATGACATCTTTGGAAATAATAAATTTCTTGTTTACCTCATCATACAGATGGTATGCCTTGGAGTATTCTTCGTACCCCAGGAAAATGCATTTTATGCTTCGAGCACCAAGCTTGTTTCTTTGCTCCTTTGGAATCAAGGCATAACCGGTGGAACCAAAAACTCTGAGATGCCTGACTGAAGGGAGATGGCCAAACCACATTTCATGTGGAGTCTTGTTATCAAGAGCATTTGAGGGAATTCTATTTCTCAAATAGGATGCACGTTTTACTGCATCACCCCAAAACATTAGTTTTACATTCTTGAAAAACATCATAGAGCGAACCATATTCATTATGGTTCTATTCATTCTTTCTGCTACACCGTTTTGTTGAGGATTGTAGGGAACGGTAGTCTGATGTGCAATTCCATGTTGGCGAAGATAATCTTCAAAAGCATTTGAAGTGTATTCTTTCCCATTATCAGTACGAAGTGTACCAATTTTTGATTGTGCTTGTTTTTCAATCAATGCATGAAAGTCTTTGAATGTTTGAAATGCTTCTGATTTTGCCTTTAAACAGTAAATCCAACACATTTGTGAGTAGTCATCAACAAATGTCATAAAATACTTATTCCCATTTGCTGAAGGAGTTGGCATTGGGCCACACAAATCAGAATGCACTAACTCTAATTTCCTACTTGCTCTGAAATTAGATTCATGGAATGGAAGCTTACTATGTTTCCCTAATATACATGCATCACATTTGTTCTTCTCTTTGGGAATGGTGGGCAAACCAAATACACCATTCTTTCTCAACAAATGAAGACTGTTATAATTTAGATGACCAAATATTGCATGCCATAATGAACTAGATGACATATTACCTTCTCCATGCTGAGAGAGGTAGGCAAAGTTCTGAAATCTTGCAGATGAACCCTTGAGCTTCAACAGCTTTCCATCTTCGTATCCAGTCATGATGACTTGGTTGTCAGAGGACTTTCTTATTTCAACGATTCCATCAAACATGTGGATGGAATGGCCTTGCTGTCGAATTTCCACCATGGACAGCAGGCTTCTCTGCAACTCTGGAAGATAGAGAACGTTCTTCAACAAGAAATCAGGGAATCCAGGAATCTTCAGTCGAATGGTGCCCATTCCCTTTGGTTTAATACTTGACTTATCTACAAAGTAAACTATGCCATCTATTGTTTCATTCAGTTCTTCAAAACAGTCTTTTCTAAATTTCATGTGTGATGTTGCACCAGTATCAAGCAGCCAACAATATTTGTAAGATGAAAGAGAAGTCATTTCATTAATTCCAAGATTACAATGTGTAACAATACAATGAGCAGAATCAGAAGATTTACTATCATCTTGATGTTTAATATCATCTTTCTTTTGGTTGTGCTTGTCTTTGATGGAGTCCCACGAAGCCCAACACTGATCTGATGTGTGCCCAGTCTTTCCACAATGCTTGCACTGCAAATCTGATCTGTTGATGAAGTTATTTCTGCCCCCTCTGCCTCTGAATTTTCTTCTTCCTCTGCCTCTCTCTTTGCCAGAGAGAGTGACACCAACTACATATGCTATAGATTGCATGTTTTCCAACTGTTAGTGTAATTTACAATAATCAACTTAATATGACATAGAGAAATAGAAAAACCAATAACCTTGCAGGTCTATAGTCTCTGCCAAGGTGAGTTACAATCTTAATATTTCAACTTCAAGTTTTAAAAATGATACAATGACACATAAAATATGTTGTCAATAAGATGGCTAGTTTCAACAATCTCCTTTCACGTAGAATGTGGTCACAACTTCAATCTTCAAGCAACATGTATCATCCATAGGAATATTAGGGTTTTGTATTTCAAGCAACAAAAAAACGCGAGCTTCTTCACTCACATTTAGACTCGGCCTCCATGCACTTCACAAGCAGTCTTGAGGGAGAGCACCAGCTCGATTACAATATTCAGGTGGATATGAGAAGCTTCAGGAAAATGGAAGCAATTTACAACAAACACCAACAATATTCTGCTATATTTATCACTCAAGCTCAAAGCACAACTTCAAATCAAAAGGAGAAAACCCAAAACTCACATACATTCTAACTCAAAGCTTCAATAAAGCAGTCATGGGCATCTTCAATACACATCAACCATATGAAAATATTTGCAGACTTTCCCAGAAAACTCCAAGCACAGGAATTAGGGCACAAATTAAGTTTTATGCTCTTTCTATCGGTCACAAACAATTAGACCAACAACACTTTACCTCCATGCAGTCAGAGAAGGGAAGCTCCTTCAACGCAGGCAGCTGGCTCAATCAACCCAGAATGCAGTCTTCAATCCAGGCTTCACGCAGTCAAAGATGGCGTGAATCTTTAGCGATACAATCTCCCTACGGTATTATTCTCAGCTTCCACGGTCCTCAAATATCTGATATGCAGCTTCAATCTCACAAGAATGGAGTCTTCACGCAGTCCTTGATGGTCTCAACACACGCAACAATTTTGATTCTGGTCTTCAAGAGAGAGGTTGCACGAACCCAAACGCAGCAGTCTTTTACTTCAGACTCCACGTAGCAATCTTCACGCAGCAATATTTCACTTTAGATATTTGAGCATAAATCACAATAAGTCCACAACAGACGGGATTGTAGAGAGGAGTAATTCCAGGCACAGTAGTTAGGGTTCACATAGCAGCACCAAAGGATGTTAACATTTTATCAAAAATATTCACAGCCCCATACATTAGACTGCACTAGCAGCATGGAAGTGCACGTAATATAATACAGGGTTCTCTAAAAGCAGAAAGCTCGCAAGGGTCTTTATAGTTAATATTATCATTATCTGTGAGCGTTCTCACGATGTTGAACTCGGTTCTTCAAGTCCTCAAATTCATGATTTATTCTATCGAGCCTCTCCTCCAAAGTTTGAAATTGGCTTTCGAGCAGGTCCAACCGGTCCTCCCATGATTCTTGAGGGTCTGTGCGTAATATACCACGCAGTCTCCAAAATGCATAATATACCACGCAGTGTCCCACTATGGTATCCAAAATGTATATTCCAGAAATTAGGGTTTGGTATAGGTATACAATACAAGAATAGGTATAACGGTCTTCAAACAAATTGCAGCAGAATATCAATACACAGACTGATATCAATACACAACAGAATATCAATACACAGCAGAGTCCTCAGCTCCTATTCATTGTGTACGCCAATATTCATCTTTGAGCAAAATTCATGTCCTAACTTTCATAAAAACATGTTCACAACAAATGATCTACAACCTACAGGAATTTTGGTAGGATCGATTGCAATTATGGTATGAAGGCGCACCAGAGTTAGAGAAAGGTATGTTAAAAAATAGGGTTTGTAGAAGCGTTTCATGCTCTCACAGCTCTGAGGACTGAGGAGGACACAATATTCCTAGAAACTGGAACAATAGATATCAACGCAGATATCAAGAGATATTCAGAAGTGCTGGCAGTTTTGGAGGAAGTCGTGAGATCAAACTATACGTTATTGAGAGAATTAGGGTTAGGTATAAGCTAATTCAAACGTTTTAGCAGAGAATAAATGCAGGCAGATGGAGGAGTAATGCATACAATGCATGCGACTGGCAGACTGAGGAGAGGGCAGATGAATGAGCAGACTGTAATGCAGCAGGCAGGAGTTACAGTAGGCAGGAAGCCAGGCTTTGATACCACTGATAGGTATAACTCCCTATTCATTATTATTCCAATTCCAATGCATATATTTATACATTTCAGGCGGTGGTTGAGGTTCCGACCGGCCTATCCATATTCCTACGTAACTGTTCAGCTTCCTATTCTTTATTTATTTATTTACAATATATAATCGCTACGGATTATATTCTAACAAAAAAATAAAGGGAAAACATTATACTAATAAGAAGTATGACACTACCATAAAAATTAAATCATGCAAACATTTAATAGTTAAAGGATTATGAGCACAAAAAATTCTAACTCCTAGAGCAATATGCTTTCCACTTGCAAAAAAGTTGGAGATCTGTAATGGAGTGGAACTCCTACAAAGTGGGTCTAGAAGGAGGCTTAGGGAAGGAAAAGCCCACAACAGAAATGAACTCCAACAAAGATGTTTCTAACAAATGGCAGACACTTGCAAAATTAATGGAAGACAGATTTCCACAAATACTATTGGCATACAATAAACTGACACAAATGCTATTGGATGACAAAAGGCAGCCATAAATTTTGTTTATGGCATCATTAATTCAATCAAAGATATCTGTGTTTTGAACCAAAAAATCATTTTAATTTTTAACAAATAAGTGGTCATCATGTTTTATCCCTTTAAGCAACTTTATTGTAGATCTAGCACAATAAAGAGAATCATGGTATCCCAAAGTTTTAAAACTTAAAGAATAAATGGGAATACTTTACATTGACTATTGTGGCACCAACATAACTAAAAATGGATAGTAGAATTAAGGAACCCACCATTCAATAGTTGGGTGCTAGGTCCAAAAAGAAATATGTGTATTTTAAAATGTATAACATGCTCATAGCATAAGGACATGAACTCTCATGAGAATGCTAAAGCACATGCAAACTATCTAACTCATAGCATTCCCATGTTTGGCTCTTCCACATCAAGAAAGGAAAGACTGTAAGGTAGTAGGGAGAATATAAATTCAAAGGAGATTCCCAGGTTACAATAGTAAAACTTAAGCAAGATATGCAACATAATGTGAGGAAAGAGAGTTTAGCCTATTAAGTGAGCCAAAATAAGATACGCATTTAGAGTTTGCTAGTCATGTCTACAGAATCAAAAAATCTTGATGTTCAACTTCATAACAAAAATATGCTTGGTTAGATGCATTTGCTTTGAATTGTAAAGCTACTTCATGATAAATCATATTGATAAAACATGTGAACTTCATTTTTGTACTCAATATAAAGTTTCATATAATCTTGATATGATATATTGGATTATTCACATATCTTATATTCTTTCTATCATACCATCTAAAAACACATTCATCGATCCCAATAATTATTTTGAGTAATTTGTGGACAACTATAGAATTTAATGCCATTTTCACTAAAACTAATTCCAAATGAATACATGCATTTTCCTCTAATGCAGGAGCATCCAACTCAGATTTCATTGACTGATGAGTCAACATGCCATGTAATCACTTCTAGAAGATAAGGTTCATTATTAGATGGATAGGATTAGTTTTATTTTGAAATAAGTGGCAATTTTCCTATATTATCCTTGAACCCTGCGAGGAATTATTCAAGGATTGATATTTATTGATAGGATTTCTTTTGTTAGGTTTCTAGATCCAAGCTATTTGGATCTGATAGGTTTGTTGAGTGTTATAAAAAGAGTGAATGTAATAGATAGAATATGAGAGGCAAGTGCATGATAGCAGAGAGTGTGTATTGAATTTTATGAATGGTTAAGTTGAATGAAGAACAATGTCTTACTATGCAACAATTTCTGTTTGTTTATATATTTGTTCTAGTTACTAGTCGTATAAATTGAAAACCTATATGAGCGTATGCATTTCAAATTTTTATATAAGTGCAGGAGATCGAGATTGTCTGTGAGAAGCATTACAGGGAGGAATTTATTGTTCCACTAATAAATTCAGTCGCAGAGTTAAAGATATGTATCTTAGACAGATCCACGGTCATAATTGAATTTCGCAAATAGAAGATGTGCCTGAGTTAACCTAATCCAATCTCCCATAAAACTTTAGATCATGCAGTGGAGATCGATCTTGGAGAAGATCGGCGATTGTAGTTAATTTCTGCAGCAAAGGGAGGTAGATCCGGAGAGTTATATCATGATCCACATCCGAAGACAGATCAACTAGAGAGCGAATCTGCAAGGATCGATAGTGCAGAAGAAGTGAAGCGCAAAAGCCAGAAGAGTGGAAAAGGGTGGAAACCTAGTTTCAAAAGTTGACAAGAAAAGTTACGCAACCTAAACCAGAAAAGTGGAAAAGTGCGAAAACCCTATTTCAAAAGTTGACAAGACGGGTTCCGCAACCCAAACCAGAAAAGTTGAAAACTGTGGAAGTGAAAAAGTGTAGAAAGGAGGTTAGAAAATTCTCCAAGCTATTTAACAAAAATGTAATTCATATTAGTTTTCAGTACTCTCGGTTTTGAGGTCTGTAAAAAAATAGTGCCATTAGTTTGGTATCATAGGTAGACTAAAGATGCCGCCAAGATGAGGACAAGCACATGGGGTTTCTGTAGGACGTGGTCGAGGAAGACAACCTACAGAGATAGATGTACATAAAGACGTGAGAATACTGGAAGAAATAGTGTAAGCTATGGAAAGACATAACCACTTAGAAAATTTAGATGACAATGATGAAGAAGAAGAATCCCCTGACGACGAAGAAGAAGATACCGAAGAAGTCAGAGTTTTGAAGATGCTGATGAAGGCCAGTAGCATACCAAGAGTGGAAGTACCTATGTATGAAGGTAACTTAAATGTTGAATAACTCATGGATTGGATTAATGCTCTGAATAAATATTTTGATTTTGAAGAAATTGAAGACAAGAAGAAAGTAAGATATGCAGCTACCAGAATGAAGGGATATGCATCTATCTGGTGGGATGAGCTCCAGATACATCAAGAAAGAAGATGAAAGACAAAAATAAACTCTTAAGATAATATGTTACGTAAGATTAAGATTCATTTTATGCCTAAGGACTATCAATTGAATCTTACTAGACAATTATAGAACCTTAGATAGAAGACTATGACTGTAAAAGAATACACACAATATTTTTTTAGACCAATTATTAGAGATGGACACACATAGGGAGGTCTAGAAAGAGTATCTAGGTATATCAATGGATTAATATATGATATACATGATGAACTCATTTTATTAAATCTAAAAACTATATAAGATGCATATCAAATAGCTTCAAAGGTAGAAGAGAAACTGTTAAGAAAGAAGAACCAGAAAAATAGAGGAAATAATATAGTAAGAGGAAGAGGATCTCCTAGTGGTGGAGGTAGGACTTCCAAAGATGAAGCTGAGCATTCTTGAAGTCAATCATCCCAGAGAGGAGGATTTAGAGGAGGGAGAGGAAGAGGCACACATAGAGAATTAAAGTGTTATGCATGTGGAGAGATTGGAAATATGTCTTGGAATTTTCCAAGAAATCAGTCTTCGAATAAGAGAAATGTGAATGTTGCATAGGATGAAGAAGAGTCAAAATAAGAAACATAGATGAGTAACCCTCGAGAGGAAGGAGAATATCTTACGTTGAAGAGCGTTTTGGTAAATTCAGAGAAGCAAGTACATGAACCATCCCAAAGGAAAGGTTTGTTCAGAACAAGGTGTAAGTCACAAGGTAAGTATTGTAAACTGGTTACTGACAGTGATAGTACATATAATTTGGTTCCACTGAGATGGTAGAGAATTTGGGATTGAAGAGGATGAATCATCCCAATCCCTACAAAGGGTCTGGGTTGCAGAAAGGACATCAACTCTTGGTGAATGAGTAGTGTAATGTGGAATTCCATATTGGTACTTACAAAGACGAAATATTATGTGACATAATGACTATGTATGTGTGCCATATACTCTTAGCGAGGCCATGGTAGTATGAAAATAAAGTTGTTCATGATGGGAGTAAAAATACATATTCTCTGGAGAAGGATTGGAAGAGACATACTTTGTCACCCTTGGAAGATGAAATAGTTCAGGAAGGTTCAAGTTCAAACATTTTGCTAATGTCTGGAAAAGAACTGTTTCAAGAAGTTTAGAAGGATGAGAATCTACATTTTCCCCTTGTTGGTAAGCCAAAGGTAATTTTAATTTGTATAAATTTAAATTATTTTCTTGTTGAAGTTAAAACTTTTTGTTGATGAGTGTGCTGATATTATTGTGGATGAGTTGCCAAGTTATTTACCCCCTATAAGAAGTATTAGTCATCACATTGACTTAATTCTCGGTGCAAGTTTACCTAATAAAGTAGCATACCGATTAAATCCTCAAGAAAATAAAGAAATCAAATAGTAGGTACAGGAAATGTTGGATAAAGGATTGGTAAAATAAAGCTTGAGTCCTTGTGGAGTTCCCACTATACTTAGTCCAAAGAAAGATGGTAGGTGGAGGATGCTTACTGACTCCAAAGAAATCAATAAGATCACTATTAGGTATATATTCCCTTTACCCTGAATTGATGATCTGATGGACAGTTTAAGTGGTTCAAAATATCTTTCCAAAATAGATTTGAAAAGTGGATATCATCAGATTAGGATAAGGGAATGGGATGAATGGAAGAAAAAATTTAAAACTAATGATAGGTTGTATGAATGGTTAGTGATGCCATTTGGGCTTACTAATGCACCTAGTACCTTCATGAAGTTGATGAATGAGGTTTTAAAAGAATTTGGGGATTTTTTGATAGTGTATCTATATGACATTCTAATTTTTAGTTAGAATAGAGAAGAGACTTTAAGACACCTTAAGTTGGTGTTGAGAAATTTGCAAAAAGAGAAGCCACTAATAAATATGAAGAAATGTAGTTTCCTGAAGAAAGAGTTAGTTTACTTGGGATTTACAGTTTTATAAGAAGGACTGAATATGGATCTTGGCAAGGTACTATTAATTCTTGCACATGATCTAGGAACTAAGAATCAATCTCATGAAAGAATAATCAACAAATACTCATGAAATGGTGTTAATCTGAACCAGAAATAGTTTCCTCTCTGTATTTTCAATAAACAATGAATGGTTACAATAACAATGTCAAGAAATAGCTTGAATCAATGAGGAATTCGAATACCTAAGGAGGCAATTTGAAATCAATGAGTGAGTCTAGCTTAATTGACTCTCAACCATAGGTTCACACTTAGTTAACCACTTGACCAAAACCCTAATTGACTCACCAAACCCTAACTGAAGTCGTAGTGCAATAAATGACTGAATCTCAACTGAAAGAGACCAAACACATGTCATAGCAAGCCAACCATCAAGAGCTAGTGCTCCATGACTTCAATGAACCCCGATGAGGTTAACTGAAGCTGAACTGACCATCAGAAGTTGGTGGAGGCGCCCTGTTGACTCCAGATCATTAAATAATAAAACATAATCATTAAATAATCATTAAATAATATATTTAATGAGAGGAGGCACCTTAACTGACTGGTTGAACTGATTGTAACCACCAGTTAGCAATTAGGTGCATTAATATCACTTAGATCACCCCCGGAGTGCTCCAGTTAACCTCCTTGACTATAGGAGAAGGCTAAGTTAGCCTCCTTGACTGTAGGTAGGCGTAGGTGTGAATGGATGATGGAAATTAGTGCTCCATTGATGTCAATTAATGTCAATTATACTTAAGATAGTGGTTTAACTAGGCCAATTTGACCAAAAAGAGTGTGTATGATGGTAAATGTCTCCAACACCCCCCCTTAAGCTATACTCAGGAATATTTAGAAAACATAGATGCATAAAAATGCTAGGTCCTCGGAAACTAAGGCCATAGGTCACCCTGTACAATGCTGAAACTGAAACAATGCTCAAAACAAACTAAGTGAGGAAAAGAGGGAAAACACAGTGGGAAACCCTCCCCCCTCAAGCTGAACACTGAAAGTAGTCTGGATCACCCTGATGAAATCACCCCCAATAGTGAACAGAGGTAAGTGAACTTATTTTCTAAAAATATCTTGGTGAAGATGTCTGTAATCTGCTCATCAGTCAGGCAGTATTGTAGAATGATGGTCATGTCATGCACTAGCTCCCTGATGTAGTGCATGTGAATCTCTACATGCTTGGTCCTCTGCCTGGTAACTGGATCTGTGGATATATTAATAGCACTCTGGTTGTCACAAAGGAGGACAGTGGACAAAGTACTACCAATATCAAACTATGAAATAATTCCTTGCAACCAAACTGCTTGGATGCAAGCATTCACCGCTCCTCGATACTTGGCCTCTTTTGAAGATAGTGCTATGGCAGCCTGCTTTTTGCTTGAACAGAAAATAGGGCCACCACCAAACATGAATACATATCTAGAAGTTGAATTTTGATCAATAGAATTACCCACCCAATCAGAATATGTGTATCCAACCAGCTCTAGCTCAGAGTCTGCAGCATAGTGAATGTCGTAGGTCCTGGTTCCCTGAATGTACTGGAGGATCCTCTTGGCTGCCTTCCAATGAAGATAATGAGGCTGCTGCATGTATATTGATACAATATTCATGGCATAACAAATATCAGGCCTAAAATCTTTCAAGTACAATGAGCTACCAATCAGCTATCGATAGATAGTGCAGTCCATGGGAGGTGTGTGTTTTCCTTCTTCAAGGTTGACCCCTAAAAGGAAAGGGAATGGTGTAGGCCTGAATTCAGACATGTTAAACTTAAGTAACAGGTATGAAATGTATTTGGACTAAGTGACCATAATCCCATCAGAATTTTGCTCGATTTCGAGCCCCAAAAATTGTTTTAGAAGCCCCAATTCACTCATTTCAAAGGCATTGTGGAGAGCAGTTTTGATGGTTGAAATGGAGGAAGTTGTGCTACCTGTGATTAGTAAGTCATCAACATATAAAAAAATGATAATTATATGACCATAATGCTTCTGTAAATACACATTTGGATCTGATATACATCTCTGAAAGTTTTGCGAGAGAAGGAAGGCATCCATCTTGGAATACCACTCTCTTGGGGCCTGTTTTAACCCGTATAGTGAATTCTTTAGCTTGCAATCCAAAGATGGATCAGTGATGTAGCCCTCAGGATGCTTCATGTATATCTCCTCATGAAGATCTCCATGCAGAAATGCTGACTTAACATCCATGTGATGCACCTCCTAGTGCTTGGATGTAGAAATAGCCAAAACAAGGTGGATGGAGTCCATTTTTGCAACCGGTGCAAAGGTCTCATGGTAGTCCACTCCTTGGACCTGAGAGAAACCTTTTGATACCAGCCTTGAATTATATTTGTAGTTGATTCCATCAGTATCAACCTTTGTCTGAAACACCCACTTGCATTGAACCAATTTCCTTCCCGGAGGAAGAGAAACTAGCTCCCAAGTAGTGTTTTTCTGAAGAGAATTCATCTCTTCATCCATGGCAACTTGCCATATCGGATCATTCCAAGCATTATAGTAGGATTTTGGATCTGAAATAATCATGAAATAACAATTTTTGGACAACAAATTATCAGAACAAGAGAGCGCAATACCTGCTCTTTGGAAATCAGACTGGGTTCTCCTTGGATCATCTGGATTTCCAATGTTGTCTCCTGCGGAGGAGAGTGCCTGTTGGGCCCATGTAGGAAGATGATTTTGCACTTCAGGTTCTGATTCAGTATCTGATGATTGATGCACACTGATATCAGAAATCATAGGATCCAAATCAGGGTCATCACCCCCTCTTTCATCATCCAAATATTCAGTGGAATAGGAAGGAAATTCAACAGTTTTCTCCTTCACTAGTTCCACCTCCTGAAGAGGCTCATCGGACTTGAAACTTATATCGATGATGATCTGTTTGGTATTGATATCCAACATCTTGAATCCTTTAGATTCATTAGGATACCCAATAAATAAACATTCTATGCTCTGCGGTTGCAAAGCCCTTCTTTTATCAAGCGGAATCTGGGCCCATGCAGTGGACCCAAACATTCGTAGGTTCGACACATCTGGATTGTGTTTGAAGTATGATTCTAAAGGAGTCCTTCCTTTCACTGATGAATGTGGCACCCTATTATGAATGTATGCTGCAGCATGCATGGCTTAAGCCCACAAATTTGCAGCAAGCTTCTTTGACTCCAACATACAGGTGTTCATCTCTTTGAGAGACCAGTTCTTCCTTTCCGCTACTTCGTTCTGCTGGGGAGTGTAGGGAATTGAATGTTGTACCTGAATACCACTTTGGGAGAAAATTTACAGCAACTCATTACTGACATACTCCCCTCCATTATCAGATCTCAATATCTTGATATTAAGCCCAGACGCATTTTCGATCAAGGCCTTCAATTCAGAAATTTTTTCACATACTTCTGATTTCTTTTTGAGAAAGAAAACCCATGTATACCTTGAAAAATCATCAATAAAAGTAAGGAGGTACCTTGATCCATTCATGGATGTGACAGGAATTGGACCACTGATATTAGAATGTATCAGCCCCAATATGCTTGTAGCTCGGTTTGCCTTCCCCCGATTGAACTTGTGCTTAGGGTGTTTTCCAATCACACAACCCTTGCAGACTCCCGTGGTTTCCTTGATGACTGGGAGGCCTTCAACCATGGATTTTTTCTATAATTGCTGCAAATATTTGAAATTAAGATGGCCAAACCTTTCATTCCACATCCTACTAACCTCATTTCCATGAGTTAGCAGAGTGGTGGGCTTTGCATCTGCAACAAAGTGAGAGAACTCATAGGCTTTTGCATGATGATTTGCAAGGCCTTTTGCAATGAGTTTCCCGGATGCAATTTCTGTTATCTCAACATCATTTGGGCTGAAAGATACTCTCTTAGGAATTCATGTATGTGTCATCTGATAGACACTAAGGATATTTTCTGCTAGAGACGGTACATACAAAACTTTAGAAAAGAAACCATTTTCTAGATCTACAGTACCTTGTCCTTCAGAAATGATGGTGGAGTCATCTCCCATGTGGATCGGGATGGATTTTATGGTCTCCAAGGATGAAAAGGAGTCTTTTTCAGTTATCATGTGATTCAAAGCTCCACTATCAATCAGCAGTGCTTTGGAATTATAAGTGCTTTCCATGAGGGCATGACCTTTATCATGCTGTGGTTCCCGATCTTGGTGATCTCTCCTCCGAAATATCTCTGGAAGATTGATGTGATTCCTCTCAAGGAGAGAGGTTGCTTCATCAAGATTTTTCATTATGCAGGCATGTTCAGGGTGAAAACCCTTCCTGTAATAAGAACACCTGACTTTTTCTTTCCCATTGTGCCCTTTTCCTTTGTTCTTCCTTGAGCCAGAAGATTAATCATGCTGCTGATTTTCAACTCTAGGCTTGGGAGCATCAAATTTAGTTTTCTGGTTTTTCTGCTGCTTTATTTTACCCTTCAAATCTTTAAGCCCTGAGACATGGAGGTCTTGATCACAAGAAGATCAGATGATCCCCATCTGGACAAGCTTGTCATGTTCATTAGTTAGGGACTCAATGAAGGCATTGAGTGTATGCATCTTCCATCCAGGGGTTGTGAGTTTCCCCGCATGGAATGTAGAAATAAAAACTGAATAATCAGCCCCGAGTTTGGAGAGGATGGCTAGGATGAGCTGATAATACTCCTTCTCCACTTTGCATTGCTTCAAGAGGAAAACCGTATGCTTGAACTTTGTAAAGAAATCATTCAGAGTCTCGAAATTGGAAGGTTGGAGAGACATGAGTTCATTTTCGAGTTGGTAAACTCTCAAGTCATCATGCTTTCCATATAGAGATTCCAATTTGTCCCATATTTGTTTCGGTGTCTTCAGATCCGCAATATGGAAGAGAAGGTCATCGAAAATAGAGAGGCACAAGAAATTGAAGGCTTCATCCTTCTTGTTCAAGGATCTTGATTTTTCTATGGTGGATCCAGGCTTAACTTCAGTGTCCATGGTGACTCTATGGAGTCCTTTGGAAAGTAGCTAAACCTCCATTTTACTTTTCCATGTGTGGAAATTGTATGGAGTCAACAGAGGTACTGAGGAGGCCATCTGGATATGCTGTAGCGAATGCTTCACCTATAGAAACCTGAAAATCAAAACAGAAAGGGAAAAATAAGGTCAGATAGCCTGGACATTTTAGGCTTTCATCACACCTAGCATAGTCAATCAAGCAAGCTTGATCAACAATTTTTTTACTTGGGATATTGAGTGGTAAGCCTTGGCTTCTGGTGCAGTGCTGGAATTTTGAGCTATTGCTCACTTTTCATGGAGAAATCTGTCAAAAAGCTTGTTTTTTAGAGATAGATCTTCGTCCCGCCATATGCTCTGATACCATATTAATTCTTTCACATGATCTAGAACTAAGAATCAATCTCATGAAAGAATAATCAACAAATACTCATGAAATGGTGTTAATCAGAACCATATTTGGTTTCCTCTTTGTATATTCAATAAACAATGAATGGTTACAATAACAATGTCAAGCAATAGCTTGAATCAATGAGGAATTTGAATACCTAAGGAGGCAATTCGAAATCAATGAGTGAGTCTAGCTTAATTGAATCTCAACCATAGGTTCACACTCAGTTAACCACTTGACCAAAACCCTAATTGACTCACCAAACCCTAACTGAACTTGGAGTGTAATAAATGACTGAATCTCAACTGAAAGAGATCAAACACATGTCATAGCAAGCCAACCATCAAGTGCTAGTGCTCCATGACTTCAATGAACCCCGATGAGGTTAACTGAAGCTGAACTGACCATCAGAAGTTGGTGGAGGCGCCCTGTTGACTCCAGATCATTAAATAATAATAAATAATCATTAAATAATATATTTAATGAGAGGAGGTGCCTTAATTGACTGGTTGAACTGGTTGAAACCACCAGTTAGCAATTAGGTGCATTAATATCACTTAGATAACCCTCGGAGTGCTCCAGTTAGCCTCCTTGACTATAGGTAGGCATGGGTGTGAATGGATGATGGAAATTAATGCTCTAATGGTGTCAATTAATGTCAATTATACTTATGATAGCGGTTTAACTAGGCCAATTTGACCAAAAAGAGTGTGTATGATGGTAAATGTCTCCAACAGGTACAAGCGATTTTAATTTGGCTAGTTTCAAATAATGCTTATGAGGTAAGAAGTTTCCATGGACTTGCTAGTTTTTATAGGAAGTTCATTAAGAATTTCAGCAAGATTTGTGTGCCTTTAATAGATACTTTTAAAGGAAGTAGACATCCTTTCAAAAGGACAGAAGCAACTGATAGGAATTTTAAGTTGCTGAAGAAAAATATAACTGACAATCCTATCTTGGCTTTGCCCAGTTTTGAAAAAATATTTCAAGTGGAAATAGATGCTAGTGGAATAACAATGGGAGAAGTTTTGAGTCAAGAGTAGAGGCCAATGGCATGCTTTAGTGAAAAATTGAATGAAGAAAAACATAAATACTCTTCATATGATAAAGAATTATATGTTGTTGTGTAGGCTTTTAAGAAGCAGAGACATTATTTGATGCCTAATAAATTTGTGTTGTATTATGACAATCATGCTTTGTAGTTCATAAATAGTCAGCCAAAATTGAACCAGAGACATGTTAAGTGGGTAGAATTTTTGTAGAACTTTACCTTTGTTATGAAGAATACAAGTGGTAAGTCTAATAAAGTTGCTGATGCTTTGAGCAGGATAAATCTGAAATTACAAGAAGTTAAGGTCAATACTTTGGTATTTGAAAAATTGATTGATATGTATAAGGATGATTTAGATTTCAAGGATATCTATGCAGCCTGTGAAAATCGAGTTACCCATAATAGAAGCCAGTGGTTAGATTATATATTGCAGGAAGGTTTGCTATTCAAGGATACTAAATTATGTATTCTGAAATGTTCAATGAGAGAGAATTTAGTTTAGGAAAGCATAGTGGAGGTCTATCAGGACATTTTGGACAAGACAAGACTTTTTCTTTGGTGAGTAATTTTTATTTTTGGCCAAAGATGCAGCATGGTGTGAATAAATTTGTTGAAGATGGAGAATTTGTCAACATGCAAAGGGAAGAAGTCAAAACATAGGATTGTATCAACCCTTGTCTATTCCAGCTAGGCCTTGGGATTCCATAAGCATGGATTTTGTTTTAGGTTTACTTAGAACTTAGAGATGTCATGATTCAATTTATGTTGTGGAAGATAGATTTTACAAAATGGATCATTTTATTGAATGCAATAATACTAATGATGCAACCAATATTTCTCATCTATTCTTTTCATAAATTGTAAAGTTGCATGGGTTTCCTTTGAGTATTGTGTCTGAGAGAGATACAAAGTTTGTTGGTCATTTTTGGAGAACTCTATGGAGGAAATTGGGGACTAATATCAGTTTTAGTTCTTCTTATCACCTTGATACTGATGTCCAAATTGAAGTGGTAAATAGGATCCTGGGAAACATACTGAGAAGTCTTGTGTATGAACATCCAAAACTATGGGACTTGGATATTGCTTAGGATTAGTTCACATATAATGATTGACCCAACAGAAGTACATGCATGAGTCCTTTTCAAACTGTCTATGGGATTCATCCAAGAGGTGTATATGAACTGAGAGATTTAGGAAAAAATGAAAGGATAAGTGCACAAGGTGAATAATTTTCAATTATCATGCATGAGCTGCAGGAGAATATTAAGAAGAGATTACAGGAAAGTGCAGAAAATATAAACAGAGAGAAGACTTGAAGTGAATGGAAGTAAACTTTTAGGTTGGATATTTGGTGATGGCCTATCTTAGAAAGGATCAAGAGAGAATCTGCAAGGATCGATGGTGCAGAAGAAGTGAAGTGCGGAAGTGGGAAAAGCGGAAAAGGGAAGAAAACCCAGTTTCAAAAGTTGACAAGCCAAGTTCCACAACTTGAACCGGAAAAGTGGAAAAGTGTGAAAACCCTATTTCGAAAGTTGACAAGCCGAGTTTTGCAACCCAAACCGAAAAAGTAGAAAAGTGTGAAAGTGCAGAAGTGAGGAAATAAGGTTAGATAGTTCTCCAAGCTGTTTAATAGAAATTTAAGTCCCATCAGTTTTCAGTACTCTCGTTTTTTAGGTTTGTAAAACAATAGTGCCACCACCCTCCCTATATTTTCAGTTTCGAGCATTTCCAACTAGTAAGATGAATATACAAATACTAAAGCTATATCAATAAGTCAATTATTGTTTATAAAGTTTTTATATGTGAATAGAAATACAAATATCCATAAAATCAAAATAGTGAAATCAAACATGTTTAATAAATTTAAGTTCATAGTTTTGATAAAGCACTGTCATTGAATTCCATCCTAGGATTTTGCTTCTTATTTTTATGAGTTACAAGCAAGAACATTTGAAAGGGCCCAGTCCTATTATAAAATAAATGTTTTGCACCAGTGATGAGTAGAAAGTTAGGACTTTCACCATGTTCCAAGAAAGTGTTATTTTCCATTTATGAGATCAATTTTTTTTTTATTAACCTTCAAAATTTCATGATGCATCATTGCTATTGGTGTGCTTTCTTTCTTCACTACCTACAATTTACCATTTTAGTTTCACCCCCTTTCATCTTATCACCTAATCTCTTTATTTGTTTTTTTAACCTAGGTTTTAGATTGCTATGTAGATGCTATGGGAATTCCTTGTTGTTATCAAGAATTTCTCTTCCTCATCCCAATGAAATATTTTGATCATTTGTGGACATTAATATAATTTTATCATTTATCCAGAACTTTCTTGATGAAATTGAGAAATTTTTGTTTAAATATTATTATTACTTGTGGAAAGGATGTAATGATAGTCCATATCAGTGCATTAGTTGGATAAAACCCACGTGATGGCATAACCATAATCACAGCTAAGCCTTCTGGAATGTTATGCACAATGGCGACTATAGTTACCAAAACACCTTGTGACAGTCGTTTGGAGCCAGAAAAGGAGACACCAACACCTGAACCTTTTCCAAATTAATGATGAGTTGTCATTCCAATCACCATGACCATCTTTCTGGCATATTCCCCTTTTATATCTAGAATGCTAAATTCACCATATTGTTCCAGGAACTACACAATCATAAGAAAATTACAGATAAGTATTTTGTTTCCATTGAGAAACACTTCAAGTCTTACTCAAATAAAAGAAACATATTTCAAATTAACACCTATTTTTCCCCTTCTCAAGTCGATATGAGCAATGGCTAATATATCGCTCATCAATATGAAAATCGATACAGACAAGCTAACTAGCACACTATCTGTATGTTATAATATACTAGACACAATCCAAAGAAACAATGAAAAAATAGTCAATAACCAAAAGGAGTAGAATTAGAAGTGAGAGTAGATCCTGATATAATTCGAAGTTGATATGTTAACAAATGGACTCATGAAAAGAAAAAAGTATTAAACACATTCCAACAATGTTAAATTGAAAAATAATTTCACCTTAAATACATCTGCCAGATTACTTCAAAGCACAATTGGAAAAACAAAATCCAAGTGAACAAGTGATAGACAAAAGAGTGTAAGATAATATAAGATCTGATAAGTTTATTAATGTCCAAACAAACCACCAAAAGTAGGTCAAAGAGACTGCTCAGTACAAAAGCGACAGTACAAAGTGGGAGTGTGCAGGTGACTCTTATAAAAGCAAGAAATAAAACATATCACTATGACCTAGAGAAAATACCATAACACAAAAAGGAAATACAATTCCCTAGACTTGAGCTCATGGGAAAGAGGCTTGGTGCTGCAAAATATTTCCCTTAGACCAAGGAAGGAGAGAGTGGGGGGGGGGGGGGNAATATTGCTAGAGGAGCTAGATCTAGTCTAGGGAGTGGCTCTTTGTCTATAAGGATGAAGCACTATCAAAATCTAGTGGATGGGGGTTTCCTACTAATCATGCATAATATATCCCAAAACCTTCTACAACAAACCCACATGGACCTAGCTATAAAGGTTGCATTGTATCCCAAGGTTTAACTAATTTTGGTTATGGTATGGTGTTGCTATCTACCATCCTCTTAGTTCCTCTATCCACTAGGAGCATTGGGAAGAAATATGAGATCTGCTAAGTTGTGTCTAGTTGAGTCACAAGTTGGGGATGAAGAATGTGAGATATAATATTAAGGGCCTCTCCTAAGTATAATGTTAAGCATGACTAGTCTAGATACCAAAAAAATGTGTAGAGGGAATAATGAGACTCTAAACAAATGGTGGAACCAACAACACATCGCATATAACTAAGTTCATAAAAAATTAAGCGCTCCCATATATTTGTCTCCTGTATATGGAATATATATCATAATATGTCCTACCATGGAATTTGGTGTTTACTCTCCACTCCAATTTGATTTGATCCCGCTCTAAGCTGGCTTAGGGGGATCTTGGGCATGTGTATCCAATGTTGAATCTTGTAGAAGGAAGTGTAATAGAAGAATAAAAAAATAAAACATATATGTATAATGAAGCCTAAAAAATATCATAGATAGCACTATAATCAAAATCACAAACGAATAGGTTGCGATGATCACACATTTTCAAGTAGCCATTACAAACCTCCCTAGCCATATGGAGAATGTGGGTTACTAGTAGACATAAAGTTATGTTTGAGACCTAATATTCACTAGCTTAATATATAGTGTTACCATCCAAATCCTCACTTTATGTGATAAATTTCTAAAGCACAAGTAAGAACCTAGGGGTACTAAGGAAGGATTATCCAATGTCACTAGCTCCTTCACACTATTTAGGTCGGTTGTCCTCTTGCGCAAGGGGGAAACACTAATAAAAACAAAATCCAATAAATGATGATCACAAGGAATGGGGTCATACTTGGGAAGCAAATATGATTTATGATATTATGTTAAAGATTATTTTAGATTTGCAAAACAACAAAACAAAAGTTGGATTGTATAGTTTTTGTAAAGTGATTGAAAGAGAGACTAGTGCCTAACAATTTTTACGCATATGGGTCGAACGAGTGATCTTAGTGGGTTTTTTTGTCACGAGACGAGCGCCAAGGGGCTAGGATGAATAAGCTTCATCCATCCTTACTTTGTCGTTCACAAATGTAGAAAATTTACTTGGAGGAACCCTAATGAAGGAGACTCTACAAAATTCATGGCATATGCCTACCAAATGGATATGTAAACTTGCAACAACTTGAATAAAGAAGAAATATGAAACATTAACATTTAAAACAACAAATATATCTAAAATGGAAATGCCCGCAAAAAAATTTCCATCATTGGCATTCAACAAGTTTGGATACAAAACTTTTGACTTGCATCAACACGAATGCATCAATTGACCTCCAAAATATCTCAACAAATATTCAACAATAGTACTCTAGCATGTTTTCTCAAACTTTCCAACACATTACAATGTGAGGAAGCTTATCTTTTAAAAATATCTCAAAACCCTAAATAATAAAATAATTATCCAATTATTACATCCATGCTCATAAGGAAACACAAAGCATAATATCAGATGCATATCACCTCAAGAATGAATTAGATCACCTTGAAATGGTTTTTAAGAAGAATGGTTACCATAAAATACAAATCAACAAAGCAATCAATGAATGCAATCATCACAAAAAATATTTCAAGGTTCCCATGATTACCATTCCTTATATTAAAGGAACCAATGATAGCCTTGCTAAGACTTTGAAAAAAAAAGGCATCATTGTTGCATTTAATACCCCAAAATCTACTAAAAGGTTTGTTGATTCTAATAAAGACTCCTTGGACCAAAGGAAACAAAAATGTGTGTATGAAGTTCCTTGTTCAAGTAGGAAAGTTTATATTGGAGAAATGAGGTGATATTTGAAAACCTGTCTTAAGGAACATTCTGTTGATATTTTCCATGGACGAACAAACAGATATGAGTTAGCAAAGCATTCACAAAGCTTTTCTCATTATGTTTGCATTGAAAAAGCTTCTCTTATTGCTAGGGAAGAAAATTATAACAAGAGGAGGATAAGAGATACTGTAGAAATAGAAAAAATGAATAATAATTTAAATAAAGATGATGGTTTAATGTTTAGTAATACATAGAAATATTTGATTAATAAAATAAAAAGGAATTGGAAAATATAATTAGGTTTAAATTTCTTAATATTCCTCGACCATCTATTTATTGTTTAGAAGGTCCCTTTATACTTTAATTCTATCTTTGTTCTGAGTATCAGCCCTGATAATGGACTCAATTATGTGGTAGTATGAAATGTTGGTTTAAAAAATAGAAATTTTCTCTTCACAAACAAGAATAATATCCTCTACCTACCTTTGAGACAAATCAAGAACTAAGGAATAGATACTTGGAAAAAGTAGTGGAGATGCCACTTGTCCTCTCCACATTTAAAACAACTCCTCCATCCATGATTTCTTTGACCATGCAAATGATATCCATGTGCCATGTGCTTCTCTTTCTCCTTGGTGCGCTATACAATATGATATTTTATAGTTCCAAATAATATAAAATATACTTTGGGAGAAGTGCACCCTTGGATTGTGTGCAAGGAGATCTCGAGACCACCCGACTTAGCCAAATAATATAAAAATAATCCATGGAGGTTGCACCTATAAAATTTGTTCAATAAAGTGGCTACATGGACACATTGACCAAGACAAAATAATATAAAATAGTCCATGGAGGTTACGCCCTACATAAATGTACCATAGGGTGGTTATAGATTCCAACAAAATATTAAAATACACTCCAACAGTCGAGTTCCATAGATAAATGTACCAACGTAGTTATGCCTCCTCAATAAATGTGCAAATATGCCACAAAAATGGGAACACTGCCTTAGATGAGGTAGTCAACAACCTTGAGATGCCAAAACAATACAGAAGATAGAAAAGCTAGTTAGGGAATTTTCTCAAATGCAATAACCAACTCCTCAAACAATGGATACCACAGGAACATGTGCAAATAATGTCCATTTAATTTGTTATAACAACCTCCATAGGTGTAGAGATATCAAATAATTTTTCAAGTGCATGGATGCTTGTGAAAATAACCAACTAGCTCTCTTCAAACCAATGGCCACAAGAGTGGAGAGACCTAGGATCATGTGTGTCAAGGGTTGTACACTCTCCAAAAATAAGCATAAAATAACTAAAACCATGAGCCAAAACCATTGGTTCAGAAGGAGGGTACTCTTCAAGAAAGCTTCTAATCATCTCTAACACACCAACATGGATCCCAAGGATAACAAAACGTAAACGTTATCCTAGAATTAAAGTAGTATGTTCTTAAATCAAAGGTCTAATATTTAAACTGGAAAAATAAAAATACACATGCAGGTAAAATAATATCCATTTTTTGTAGGGACTAACACTACATATTTTCCTCATTTATGGGATACACTAGACTTGCCATTTTAAAGGAAATATTAATCTGCATACTTGAAGAGTAGCAAAAATGATAGCATGTTGTTTTTCATGCACATCAAGTTCACTTTGGCTCCACAACACCCCTTCTAGCAATAAACTATGCTCTAAGGTATATCTCTAGTTGTTGTAACTTCTCCCTTTTCCTTGCAATATCATGCAAATGTTATTGTATGGAATCCTAAAAATTGCTCATCTTACCATCAATGGATAGAGAAGCTAAATCAGTCTCCAGTTGTTTATTAGGTTGTTGCACATGCTTTATCTGTGTAATTCAAATGAGTGGTTAAGAAAAACATCAGGGAAAACACAAATGCTATCACTTCTAAAATTAAATTGTCGAAAGTAGACAAATTTTTCCACAAATTCAAGAATGTGGTGAAAATTTTGAACAAAAAATAATATTCTCTGCAAATTTGAGAATAACAAATAATAGATGAAAGCAAATTTGCAATACAAAGAGAAGAAAAGTAATAATTATGATCCTTGTAATAGTAAGGAGATCTTGAACATCCTTAAGTGAATTTTATATAGAAAGGCCTAAGATGATAAACATTACATAAATTTGTCGGTTGAATGTGCTCTAGCATAACATCAAAAAACAACTCTAAATAAAACCCCAGAAATTAAGCTTTCAAGTTGTTTGAAGAATGTGTCAATGAACCTAATACATATGACAGAGGAACACCAACATTGTGAATGTATATTGGTAAGTGGCAAGATGAAACCCCCATGTAGGGAGAGGAAATCCAAAGAAACCAAAATTGAAATAAGATAAGATAATTTTATTAATTTCCAACAAAAGACTAGAAAGATCATGCCAATAGGACTAAAAATGTGTATCCAAAAGGTATACAATTGGGATTGCGTAGGAATCTCTTATCCTAGCTGATCTATACATATGTTTGAGATCTAGGTTTCCCAACTAAAATTCAACTATTATGAGAGGCAAGTTGTGCATAAACAATCATGAGTGAGGCCCAGGTTGCATGAAAAAAATTTAACTACTTATGAATTTGGTGGTTTCTCTTAATATTTCATCAAAGAAACTAAAATAGTGAAACCAAAAGTAACCATAGTGGAACTAGAAATAGAGTAAACTAAATCTATTTAATGAATATCCAATAAAAAAGAGAAAACATGGGTTGTGTTACGTGTAACCACCCATTTTGTATCGGTGTCGTATGCATGTGGATGTTAATGGTTGTTCTCATTGTGATGGTGATAATCCAACATCAAATAATCATGGTTAGGCACACATCATCAAGCTACAGAATTTTGGGACACTCTCATACTAATGGAGCAGTAAGAAGGGGAAATAATCATTTATGGGTTTGTTGTAGCTTGTTTGGAAATCAAAAAGTGATTCTAGGCATTTCAAACAATCACTAAGAAGTATGTTGGGTAGTATCTCTTTGAAGAAACAAAACTAAGCACTAATTCTTGGCAAGGAACATCAACATAGAAAGCATTGAAAACAACATTAAAAGTCAATTTGAGCACATAGAACTATCCTAGGTTGTTCACGACACTTTTCAAATCATTGCAGATGTAAGCATGCCTTTGAGAGTCGTAAGCAAGCCAAAGAAAATTATGGGATCGTCATCTACAGGTATAATAAAGGTTGTTGTAGGGGTGAAGTAGCCCTATTCTAGGGAATAATTTTGCAACAAAAAACAATACACCTATGCGTTGAATGTGTCAAATATCTTGGATGAGATATTTTATAGTGCTTTATTGCAGTATCTCAAAGCACAATGGATGCCTGAAAATATAGATCTGGGGAAATTTGAACAACTGTAAAAGTATTTTTGGGTGTGTTCTAAATAATTTTATCATCAAAACAATAGTTTAGACCTATGAATGATCAATCTTAAGGGAATTTGATAAAAAAATTGTTCAGTTTGTCAGTAACCATTTCTACATTTGCATTAACAAGATCTCCTTTGAGTATATTTCATATCAAATTACTATGTCCATGGAATTAACAAATGGAATGGAGAGTATAAAACCTATAGTAGACCATCTTGGAGGTCCTCACTTTAGGAACAAGTTTCTTCATCAAGAAACATGTTAGTCTCTTTGTAGAAGTAGGTCTGGGCACTGAAAGGCCCTAAAGAATAAATTATGGGTATTCCATTTGAACTGATAGTAATAACAAGATAATATAGATATTCTTGATGAAATATTGCTATATAGGACTACCTTCCAGGCAAGGCTGGACCTGTAGAAATTGGGAATAGCTCCTCATGATAAATACAATGATAAAAGGTAAGAAGATTAGGAGAAAAAAATGTATTAATATTTTGAAGGGAGCGATCTATCATAGCATAGGACTGGGGTTGACCTGTAAATAATTATAAACTCTAGATCTAACCTATGAATAAACTTTACCTGAATTAATTATTATGGCGGATGGGTATAAATATTATCTTGAAATTTCCTATTGAAGGTCAATTTGTAGCGCACTTGCTCTATCTTTTTCAACCTTTTGCAGAGTTAACCCAAGGAGGAGAATCTATATATGCATATTGTAACCTGTTCAAATCAACAAATTAGTATTCTTGTACATCTGATTAGGGCATATTTATAGACATCTTGGGGCAACATTTCATTTCTATATCTTACTTGGTTATCATTTACTCCTATAACTAAGCCGGAAATGTTAATGATGTAACCCCATTCCGACTCCAACTTAACCACCAACTATTTCCCCATTGTTCTTATACATATGTTCTTATCCACCCAATTAAATTTCCAAATATATTTGGAATATGGATAGTAATGTGAATTCATTTTCTCTGTAACCCACTCTATTTCCCTTGTTCCTTTACTCTTAAGATGAATAAATAAAACCAGAACTTCGGAGCCCACATTGACAACCAATGCAATCATTTCCTCTTCCCAAGAGGTGATCTTGCAGAGCATAGGTGTGAATTTGACTTAGCAAGCACACTAAAAGAAATTGGACATAGTCAAATGCAAACAAACCCACATGAATACATGTGTAC
This sequence comes from Pseudotsuga menziesii, assembly GCA_001517045.1. Taxonomy (NCBI): domain Eukaryota; kingdom Viridiplantae; phylum Streptophyta; class Pinopsida; order Pinales; family Pinaceae; genus Pseudotsuga; species Pseudotsuga menziesii. Next base: position 105,293 of record LPNX010258666.1, read on the forward strand.
TATATAAAACAGATATTCTATGGAGAGAATAAATAAGATTAGCATCATACAAGGGAATTAAAGCTTTGATATATGAAAACGATTAAAGTAAGAGTACAAAATTCTTAAAAAATAGTTGATTTTACTGTTAACTCCATGGAGCAGATGAACCCTATGACGGATACTAAAGGCTTGAACCTCTATTGTTAGTCCAACATAAAATAACATAGACAAATAGGAAGTATAGAAGTTGGGAAACTCATTGAACCATGAAGGTTATGTGGCTATCAAATCCATTTAGCAAAAAAATTTTCACATTATTCAGCACATCATCAAACAACTTACTTATGGCATGTTTAATGAACATAGTATTCATTGGGTTTGAGAAACTTTTGTAGTATTCATCTTGAAATATTTAACTATCAAAATTTCAGAAATGTGTAACAAGGGCAAAATATGAGAAAACTAGAGAGAAAAAATCAGCACTATTCAATATAGGTAAAATCCCATATGCATCCTTGCATATAATTGGAATTTGGTATGCAACAATAAAAGGAATTGAAAAATGGTCTCAAATGATTGAAAATGTTTATGAATATACTTTGAAGTTATTTCTAGCATTTTTATGAATAATTAAAATATCAGGGTTGTCACAACCAAATATGTTATTTCAAGCCAGATAAAGAAGACAACAAACACTTTTAGTTCAATTGTTGTATAGAGAAGTCACCTATGTAGAAACTCTATGTAGAAAAAATCCAATGCAATGAAACATAAAGAACTCAACTAGGCATGTAAAATAACAATTGTTAGAAAGGATAGAGGTTTCGATTTTCAAGAAGGAAGGAATATGAGCAAATGACATGAAATATATGAAACTGCAAAACATAGAAAAGAACACAAAACTATATTATATCAAAGAGATTCAATCATCAAGTCCACATTAGAAAAATAAAGAAAAAAAATCTCTATAGAAACTCTAGTGGAATGCAATGAAAAGAACTCAACTAGGCACGTAATAGAACAATTGTTAGCAAGCATGCTCGGTTTAATTTTGAAGCAGGAAATAATATGGACAATTGCCATCAAATATCTGAAACTGAAAAAAAATAGAAAGGAACACAAAACTATATTATATCAAAGATATTCAATCATCAAGTCCACATTACAAAGTTACAAATAAGCAGTTAACGTGACTGTACATAAGAACCTTGACTTGTACATGTGAAATCCCTAATACCCAAGTTTTAAGATAACCTTGACTAATACATGTGGAAACCCCCGACCTTGGTCTAGCATATGATAAGGTAGATAAATAAATTTTTAAATACATGTGGGAAACCTTGAACTTGGTCTACAATATGATAAGGTAGATAAATAAGATTCCCATGAAAACAACCCTGATTAATACTGCGGAATCCCTAACCTTAGTCTAGCATATGATAAGGTAGACAAACAAGAAATATAGGGTTATAGTGATTGGAAGTATAATGAACATGATCAAAACTGAGTCATTTAGGATGCATGGAATTAGAAGCTAATAGGGCAGAAAAAAGTCCTTCTAGTGAGGTCAACTAAGTTTCTCCACCTCATCAAACAACTACAAAGTACAAAGTCAAGTATGGCTTGTAAACTAAATACATAGGAAGATTCATTTCTTAATAGCTTTGGTACATCGACATTGTATGCATATAATCTTGGGAGGATTTCTTCCCTCAAGCTTATGTTATCATCCAATATCATTGCTATCACTAAACACATGGAGAAACTAATTACTGACCCCATCTCTAGGGTATTTCTCATGACCCTGAAGAACACTAGTGGGAAGGGACATCTTGTCCTTTCGTAGGAAAAGTATTTCTGTGTTTTATAAAAAAAATCAGCTTTAGTTTTCAGAATTTAATTTCGTTTATATTTATTAATTGGAGACATAAGTTTTTGTTTATACTAATGTTCCTAAATACCAACTTCCTGATAAATTCAATAATTGAATTAACTTTGTCAATTAAAAAGGAATGAAAAATTGAAAAATGATTGAAAATTGAGATGGAAACCTCCCTCCACAATGAAAACACAAATCCATAATATTATCACTCAATGCCAAAAGGCACTAGATATGGAAAAGATGTACAATTTGAAATCAAACTCAACACGGATAAATGCACCCCGAAGCATATATCATTGTGACCATGTGACTTTGCATTCCAACTGTGACCATTCCAAATTTCCATCTATAGTAGATTCATAATCAAGAAACTAACTTCAACCATAAAAAATTGGAGGCAATATATAAAAGAGTTGGACATTAAGAAAAAAACATTAATATTGTCAAGAAAAGGCCTGAGAAAATCAAATTATATAAAACAAAACCATTAGTATTTTCAAGAAAAGACTTAAGGAAATCGAATCACCTGTAAAAGGTTCGAAGAAAAAGAATGAATGCCAATTACCCAAAAATAAAATAGGAAGATGTTCAGTACATCTAAATTAGCAGTTTTCATTAATGATATCTATAAGAATTATCAAAATAAATTTGAGACAATGGAGGAAAAAGATGAGAAATTTTAATTGCCACGTCAATGTAAGTAATATTCATTATTCAATATTAGCATAAGAACACCATCATAAAATGAATTTCAAAAGAGAGACAAGCTCAGGTCAGGTAATTCAAAACATAAGGTGACACTCTAGGCCTCAAAAATCTCACCTTGAAGAATACTTGATTAAAATTATTCACATAGAAAAGATTCCATTTTCCACTTGAATATGTTCACAAAAAAATATGTACAAAATTAAATATTGTCTCAGAGCAGTAAAGGGTTTGGATGCTTATGTATTTTGAAATCTCTTTTGGGCAAAAACTTGTTCCATTTCTGGTAAAATTTTATCTAAAGCCTACAAAACTCGTAAAAACGCCAGCAAAAAAGTGAAAGTCGGACCTTGAATTGATCAGACTTAAGAGATTAAAGAAAACACTACTTAATCTGTAGCCAATGGGAAGTGGATAAATCTAATGTGTTTGCATACATTTTAACAAGGAAAAACTGATGAACTGCTTTAGGAATATTTATTTACTCTTTAGAAGTTTCATTATCAGGGCCCAGTTATATTGGTACCTCCATTGAATATACATCAAAATGGCTCATCTTTAGTATTACATTAAATTAGATATGCTATAAGTTGATAGTGCAGTTAGATGCTATTAATGAATAAATAGTTTTAGATGATATTTGGCACCATGCAAATGGTTTTAATTTTCCATAGAAGGAATACTGACACAAGAATATTAGCATAGGGTTGATTATATTCATAACATATATTTATAATAATGCGAAGAATAAGAATGCTAATAACTCATGCCAATGTAAAAAGAATAGAAACTTCAAAAGATGCACAAACATGCTGAATAATAGATAAATCCATAGCATATAGCAAAACAGACAATGTTTGAATATTGATCCTCGAATCAGACTCAAACACTTTGATATTCTCTGTGTCCAAATAATCCCATCCATCATCCCAAAGATATTGCAACTAACCTAGAAACAAAAGGATTTAGATTTTGAATGTGGGATTGACATGTGATAATCACAGTTTAAAAACTAACCTATAACACAAGGATTTAGATTTTGAATGTGATATTGACATGCGATAATCACTGTGTTTGTATAAATAAAAAATTGAGCATCTAACACCCATTTTTTATGAAAAATAGACAATATTTATATTATTTTAAATGGACCCATCTTGTGACCATGAGCCATATTTTTCATTCTCGCTTTTGAAATATTCATTATCGACAAAATATGCAGGAGATTTTGGAAAAAAATTCCAAGTTGATATGATGAAATCTTTGTTATCGGCAAAATCTGCAGAAGCTTTTGTAAAAAAAGGTCCAAGAAGATATGATTTAATTCTTTATTGATGAATTCCGATAGAATTTAGAATACCAAACATGTTAATATATTTTCCATGTCCATGGCCTGCAGAAAAAATATTCATGTGATATTTGTTTGATGTTGCACAAGAAAAGACAATCGGCCAAATTGCTCCGTTCATCCTTTTTCATTAACCAAAATTGAGGAATCCATGCCACCCTCACCATTTACATGGGTTAGTCAATAAGTGAGAGGGGTGCGAGGGGAACTGAGAGGACTACTTTGTGTAGAATATCCCCTCATTTCCTACCATAGATGAGATGGAGGAACCATCATGAATGGTGGAAGCTGGGATGTTCTCAGATTCCAACATGCTAGCCCCGTTATCTGACCCATTTTCGCTGCTAAATAATTCAGGGATGATCCTCCTACACCACCGGTTTCGACCATCTTTGGACCCCTGAAAATCCCCTCCACCTCTTCCCGTTTGAATGCCGAACAATATTGAGCCCTACAATTAGCAGCAGTGGTGCAATTATTGTAATTGTTGCAATTTCATACCAAGAAGTATCTGATGGGGATGAACAAGGACGTAGGATTCAATTCCCATTAGAATAAATTTCAACTCAAAATGGGCCTCCTAAGGAAAATAATAAGATAATATTTAAAATACTAAAATAATATTTATTAATTTCGGAGGAAGAAAAGAAAAAAACTACTTTTTTTGTTCGTATTTTCGACATATCTCCCTGTGTTTTTACTCTAATTTCGACCAGGTGAGCTCGCTGAATGTGGAATTAAATTTCGCATCCAACGAATACCCACTCGACATAATTTTGACAGACCCTATTACCCCCCAAAAAAATACCTAAAAAAACGTGATGATTGAATTTGAATAAAAACAGAGGGAGATATGTCGAAAATACGAACAAAAAAAGTAGTTTTTTTATGATACCTATCCCCAAATTTATATTAAAAAATTGTTTAAGACCTATACAGTATTTCAAGTTTAAATCAATTTCAATGGCTAACACATGATGACATGGAATTCGAATTAGGGTTAAAAGGCCCATTTTGAGTTGAAATTTCCTCTAATGCCACCTTGATCACTGGAAGTAGCAAGCAAAAATGAAGATGATAGACCGTCATTGTTGGAATTTGAGGGTTGGAAGAGCGAAGGGATCGGAAACTGGAGGGAAGCAGGAGGTCGGTGAGGAGAATTCGTCCTTGAGCATTCCCCATCGATAGTAGAAGCTTCTCCCATGGAGGCCAGTGTCACTACTGGAGGAAAACCATGAGGATGGGGAACATTCACATTCACTGCATTGTAATCTATGTATTCTCTTAAAATATCTAGTTTTATGCCGCCCATATAGGGCAATAATTGACCTTGTATCACAGAGGACATGTACCCCACACTCCCATACAACTATAAGAACGTCGATTCCCAATGAACATGGAGTTATATTTAAACCCTAAAATTCCCTTGCTAAAAATAATTAAAATAAAACACTCCCACTTACCCAAGAAAAACTAGTTAAATATGGTAGGAAATTTGGGGTTTGTGGTTATTAGCGTTTTTAACGACATTTTGTAATTTAAATGATATAAGAGTGCTATCAATTTTTTCCTTGAACATAGGAGAGAAGAACTTAATAAGTAAGTTGTCCATGGATGTCAAAACCATCTCCCTTAGCAACCACCAACGATATCTTTACCACAAATTCTATCAAGAATGCAAGAATGGACCTAAAGATCCCAAACATGCTGACCAGAGCAGGAAAAACCAACATCCCGCCATGTTTTGATATGGCGCTTAACATTACTCTTGAATTGCTTGATGATTTGAATATTATAAACATTTTGGAAATTACTTTTGAGATGTCAAATTAAACATTTTTTTAATAATAATTGATAAAAAAATAGATATGGTATATTAAGTGGTAAATAATCCACTACTTTTTTCAATTTAATAAAGTTTACATGCGCGTAAGATTTTTCTTTTATAAGTTTTTTTAATAATTTTAAATTAATTAAAAATAATAATAAGTAAATTATTTTCTTATAGTTTTTATATAATTAATTTTATTTTAAAAGAAAATTATTGTTATATTATTAATGATGTTATAATTTAATGAATATGTTTTGTATGTTAATTTTAAAACAAGGCTTAGCAGCAAAGCTGCATATTCCCTACCTTTAGGGTTGTACTATCTAAAGTTATAAGGTGTAATTAGATTTGAAAGAAAAAAATCATATACAGGTTGGACCATACTTTCCAATCCATTTGGGTTTCAACTCTACGAGTCATAGAAATGGGCATAGATTTACAAAAGTAAATTAATGGATGGAGAATTTAAAATTCATTGGGAGAAATTGATTTAATATTGCAATGTATGTATCAATGTATAACTATGAAATGATCGCCATATTTGATAGTTTAAATCGTATTTGACTCAGTAAATAGTGAAAACATCATAGTAGAAAACTATTGACTGTAAATTTTAGAAGAAATTTCGTGAGGGTCGATAGACTACTAAAACGATGTTGGTAATCGTGTAGTTTTTTTTAAAGTTACTAAAAGATAAAACGAGTATAGGAGGTTCTCATTATGGAGAAAATCGTTCTGGGTTTTACAATCTAGAGTCGCATTTTTTTTGGCGATCAATGATTATCTAGCTCACTGACCTTTTTATTTCTTGGCTTAGCCTTCGACCTTTCAAATTAACTCTGGTGGCCAAAAACCTGGAATAAAATAGCCCATTGTCGAGTCTATTGAACACAGTATATGGAAAATTGAAAAACAACACTTTCTAGGAACCCTCATAAGTATCACTTGAAGGATCTCAAATGGAAAAATGCTCCATATCACAGGATCCAAATCCATTGCACTAAATATCACAAAAAGAAACAATATATAGATAATTCTAAGTGGTAATTGTAAACAAACAAAAAATGGATTTAAAAAGTACACATCCAAAATTCAAATAGGCAAATTTCTTTGCTCACATTAAATATACAAACATTTCTCAACTATGTTAAGTAAACAATGGTTATGTTAAAATTAATTATGAAAACATTCATAAAGTCAAACTATACATTGTTTATGTAAGAGAAGTAAACATTGTTCATATGAGCTAAGTAAGCATTGGTTTTACTAGAAAACATTGCTAATCTAAGGTAAGTAAATACTGTTCATATAAGTGAAATGAACATTGTTTAAATATAAGTAAACATTGAACATCTAAGATTGAATTTTTCATTTTTTATTGTTCATCTAAATAAAAGAAATAATTGTAAAAGTTCTCTAAGCAAAATTTTCCATGTGTTTTTTTCTCATAGCTTATATGTGGTAAAGTTCACCAAAATGTAGCATTACAAACCTAACATAACAAATACTTTTAATAAAAGAGATGTGGGACCAAGAATAAAGCTACTTGATTATGAATTGAAATGATCAAAGGAGATGGTTGATAGTAGTTATGGCAGATTTAGAGTCATTCAATGTGAAAGATAGATATTTTAGAGGTTTCCCCTTAGATGCAATTTTACCATATTACCATATTTTAAAAGAATATTACTATATTAGATAGATGTTTTTTAAGAATCTAAAAAATTATTTATATATATTTTAAAAGTATTTATAAGAATAATTTTATTGATTAAAATTAATGATATTTTTTAATTTAAAAAATATGAAGCTTTTTTCTTCTAAAATGATAATCCAATAATGAAAAAAAAACTGAGCAATAAAAAAAAATATAAGAAAAGAGAGGTCATAAGTTACACCCAATGCATCCCTCGTTGAAGTTCCCTCATGAGAAGTTCCATGGAGTGAGTCCAATTTCCAAACACTGGGAAGAGAATCCATTTGGTATTTTATTTGTAATATTGGTATTTGATTACCAGAGTGCCAAAGAGAGAAATCCATGAAATAACAAGAATCCTTCTCCACAGATTAATGTGAGTCCCTCTCTGTGCAAAAAGACGAAATTGAAAGTTAGAGCTCGGCAGATTAAGAATCGGAGAATGAAGGATGTAAAACCATGGAAGAGAAATGGCCATTTGAGTTTTGGAAACCTTTCATGGAGAATGGAATATAAGAAAGTTCAATATTTAAAATGTACAAGAAAATTTTAACCATTTTAACCTCGATGGTATGACGCCTTTAGCGCAAATAATGATCTGATTTTATTTATCCCTTTGATGGAGGATGAACTACGTGGGAACAAACACAATCCAAAGGTATGAGACCCTGGATCACCTTGTTTTTTCTCTCAACTCTTGTGTGGGAATCTTTATTTATATTTGAGTAGTAATAAAAGTTGGAAAATCCAAGCTATCAATAAAACAATGACTGCACTTTATTGAGGGTAGATAACCCTCATACACCCAAAGTGTTAGGCATGGATTAATAGTAAATCAAGATTTAGGATATAAAGCAACATATGACCCAACCCATACATGAATTCATTATACAATTAGAAAAAATTAATCTATTAAACACAAATTACACCAATTAACAAGTAAGGCTCCTTCCTAGGTTCTATAATATAATCTATGCTTGATAGATATTTATTTATTTAAGAAAAAGCAGGAAACCAATAAACTAGTCAAATAAGGGTATATATTATTATCACTGTTGGTACAAAGAGATGAATAATTTCTCGATCATACCACCTTACCGGCCTGGGAAAATTGATCTCCTTGTCTTGTTGGGAAAGACACACATTCATTTTTTCTCATGACTGCACTTTATTGAGGGTAGATAACCCTCATACACCCAAAGTGTTAGGCATGGATTAATAGTAAATCAAGATTTAGGATATAAAGCAACAGATGACCCAACCCATACATGAATTCACTATACAATTAGAAAAAAATAATCTATTAAACACAAATTACACCAATTAACAAGTAAGGCTCCTTCCTAGGTTCTATAATATAATATATGCTTGATAGATATTTATTTATTTAAGAAAAAGCAGGAAACCAATAAACTAGTCAAATAAGGGTATATATTATTATCACTGTTGGTACAAAGAGTTGAATAATTTCTCGATCATACCACCTTACCGCCCTGGGAAAATTGATCTCCTTGTCTTGTTGGGAAAGACACACATTCATTTTTTCTCTTCAAGGGAAGAAACCCCACTATTAAAACTGAGTAAAAGAAGTGATTAAGAGGGCATGAACAGTGCTTTAACCTAACCATTGACACTATTTCAGACAAAGGTCTTTAGATCCCTCTCTGATCTCGAATCATGATCGATAATTGATTATGAATAGTCATTAAATCAATTGATATGATAGGAATAGGTATTGAATTGGATTCACTTTTTTTTGTATAGAATATACTCAATGCAATCAATTAATTGATGTTTATTAGATACTTAACTTAATGCTTATTTAGCTATGTGCACTACCTCGACAATAATGTCCAAGATGCCCTTTTGTCGTGCAATTTTTATGTATTTCTCTCTACTTCGTCCCTGACAAAACTGGGGAATTTCTTCAATTCTAGTCGACTTTCAGTATTCCAACTTAGACTAATATCTGTGTATAATGATTTAGTCATTATTTCCTTAGTATTATGACCACAAAAAATCTCTAGAAGATGATCCTCCATACCCATAGCGAATGAGTTATAAACTGGATCAACTATTTGATTAGTACGTTTGTAACCCACGAAGGGTTGATATCCCAAGGAATGTTTTTAAAAAATTGTTACACAGTACCGACATGTAGTATTCTACACTTGTCAAACGGACTCGGAAACAACGGTTTCCTAGAGGAGGCATACGCGTTTCTAATTATCTTAACCAAGAATGACCATTATTACCTCAGTTTTATTATTTTTAATGTGTGTCTCCATTTTTCTTGTGCAGGAAGAGTTTCTTAATTTCTAATTGATTATTTTTAGGTTACATTTTAAAAAATCAATAGCATTCCACTTTAAATTTTCAAATCATTTTAGACGTTGACATGATTTGCAGAAAACTTTTTAAACAAATTTTGAAATAAAGAAGGTATTTGTACTAATATTCCATGTAGAGTTCAAATAATGTTAGGAATTTCAAATTCTTTCTATGAACTTTATAAAAAAATTGTATCATAAAACATTTAAAAGAAAAATATATAAATTATTGTATATATAAATTATACTAAAATCAATATTGTATAGTTATCTATATTGCATATCTACAGTTTATTTGAGTAACTAGATTTGTTTTTTTATGTTGCATGTTAGTTCAAATCGATAACATTCTACTTAAAAGATTCAAATCATATCAAACGTTCAAAAAAGTTATTAAACAACACCTTTTGAAATAAAGAATGCCGCTAAAAGTTTACTAATATTTCATGAAGAGTTGAAAGAAAGTTTGGAATTTCAAATTCTGTGTAGGTGTATGGAATCAGAAATATACAACAAATGAAAATATATGAAAAATTAACTATGAACATCAAAATATCTGACAACAAGACCTGATGGCCAACAACGATGCAACACTCACTATGGGAAATATACGGGTATAAAATTGGATTCGAAAAATTTCAAAAAATCAGTCATATACAAACCTATGGAATCAGAAATATGACAAAAGCATTAACTTGAACTTGAAAACTCCAAAATCAAAATATTGGAAAATATAAACCCTTTCCATTTTGGAATAAAAAATACTGAAAAATCAACAACATTAAAAACAAAATGAGTAAAACCTGAAATACTATTTTTTTCTTTGAAAGGAAAACGACAAGAAATTTGCAACACTTCCATACAGTATGGCTAGTTAACAACAATATTAGGAGAAATACAAATACTCTTATAGATGTAAATGGTGAGAAAGATAAGATATACTACCTATAACCTAGAATAATGAACCTGAAATAATGAACTTACGGAAGCTTTCATCTAGGAGAATCACTTGTTCACTATATAGGTTAAAAATGTGTTTTCAATCCAGATAGATACTTCCAAAAGTAGTTCTAGCAATGACATCTAGAGTGATATTCTGTAATTATTCTAGTACCTCTATCTCCTGCATTCAAGAAGTGTGTAAATTGAACCCAAGTGATAGATCAATTGCACTCACAAAATTACTAATCAAACATGCAAATTTAGACACAAAGGAGACTGAAATTGGAGCATAACACTAATCTATATTGAATAAGTGTACAATATCCATCCATATGAAGTCATAGGTTGTTGCAATAAATAATTACATGAGATATTCGAATGCATAAGGATGCCATTCGAAATAGTCAAAAGTAGGCTTACTAAATCTAGTCAAATCCCCCATAGGTGCATAAAGTAGTTTCCAAATCTTCCTAAAAGCTCACAAATTGGAAAAGTCAAGTAGGAAAGCTAATAGGTGATGTAAAGACAAATCATACATGCTTTTATTAGGAGAAAAGAATGGAGGATGATGAAGGAAAAAAACAAGTCAACTGCACCTAGTCTTACTTTCTCTTTTGCCATAAAACTCAGTAAAGCAGGAAATAAAGCAGAAAAAGCAGACATGCACTAGGGAGGATCTGGAATAAAGAAGATATGTTAAATATGGATTCTAGGAGGTTTTCCAAGTGTTCCATGACTCAGTTTTATCAAGTTTGACTTCTAGGACATGTGGACGACAACTTGCATAGAGTGGAATATTGGAAACTAGGAAAATAAGAAGAAAATGGATTAATTAATGTTTAAGGTAGCTAACTATGGGTTGATTATTCTAACACCCCTCCTTAAGCCTGAATTATTAGTAAATATCAGAAAACTATAGTGCCTAGCAACAAGGCTTAGTCACCCTTTACATACTGCATGCCCATTTAACCAAGGAAAGAGGCAAAAACCTAGTGGGAAAGTCCTCCCTTAAACATGGACAGTAAAACAAAATTTGAAAATACTGTCATCAATCATGCTTCATAGAATGATTAGCAATCCCCAGTAGTGATTTGAGATTGCTGAATGTCTTCTCATAAAATAATTTGGTGAATATGTCAGCTACTTGTTCTGAAGATGCATAGAAGAGTAGGTGAATGGTGCCATCATGCACAAGCTGTCTGATGTAGTGCATATGGATCTCAATGTGCTTGGTTATCTATATCTGAAATGGATCATTGTAGATTCAAATGATGCTATTATTATCACAATATATAATAGTTAAGAACTCTGATTCGAAGCCACACTCACCAAGTAACCCCTGCAACCATAAACATTTAGTTGCTGCATTTACAACTCCTCTGTACTCTGCTTCTGTAGATGAGAGTGCAATGGAACCCTGTTTCTTGCTTGACTAGTTGATTGGTCCTTCAGCAAGCATGAACACATATCATCATTGTTGAATTTCAATCTGTGTTGTCAACTACCCAATCATTGTAAGTAAACCCAATCAAATCAAGATCATATTTAGCTTTGTAGAAGATCCCATGAGTTCTTGTTCCCTGAACAAAGTTAAGGATCCTTTTGGATTCTCTCTAATGGATCTCATGAGGCTGATCCATGTATCTTTAAGCCACACTTATTGCATAAGAAATATCAGGTTAAGTGTGTGTAAGGTACAACAAACACTCAATCAGTTGTCTATACAGTGTACTATCTACCATAGGAGAAGAACCTGCTTCTTCAAGCTTAACTCCTGAAAGGAAGGGAGTCTTTCTTGGATTGAAATATTTCATGTTGAACTTGTTCAGCAAATCCAAAGCATACTTGGACTTATGTACTTTTATTCCATGTTGGGATTGAGCAATTTCGAGACCCAAAAATTGGCTCAACAACCCCAAATCAGTCATAGAAAATGAATGGTTCATTGCATCCTTCAAGGAGGAAATTTCTTTCTTTGAGATTCCTGTAATCAGAAGGTCATCCACATACAAGAAAATAATCATAAAAGAAACATGAATCAACTTCAAATAAACATTTGGATCAGACTTGCATCGAACAAAACTCAATGATAGTAGAAAGCCATCAATCTTGGCATACCAAGCACTAGGGGCTTGCTTAAGCCCATACAATGATTTCTTTAGCCTGCACACAAAATATGGATTAGTAACAAACTCTTGAGGCTACTACATGTAAATATATTAAGTAATATCTCCATTCAGGAAAGTGTTGGAGACATTTACCACCATACATAGTCTTTTTGGTCAAATTGGCCTAGTTAAACCACTATCCTAAGTATTATTGACATTAATTGAAATCGATGGATCATTAAATGTCATCATCTAGTCTCACCCATGCCTACCTACAGTCAAGGACGCTAACTTAGCCTTCTCCTATAGTCAAGGAGGCTAACTGGAGCACTCTGGGGGTGATTTGAGTGATATTAATACACCCAATTGCTAACTGGTGGTTACAATCAGTTCAACCAGTCAGTTAAGGAACCTCCTCTCATTAAATATATTATTTAATGATCTAGAGTCAACAGGGGTGCCTCCACCAACTTTTGATGATCAATTCAGCTTCAGTTGACCTCATCAGGGTTCATTGAAGTCATTGAAGCACTAGCACTTGATGGTTGGCTTACTATGACATGTGTTTGATCTCTTTCAGTTGAGATTTAGTCATTTATTGCACTCTGACTCTAGTTAGGGTTTGGTGAGTCAATTAGGGTTTTTGTTAAGTGGTTAACAGAGTGTGAACCAATGTCTTACAGTTAGTTAAGCTAGACTCACTCATTGAATTCGAATGACCTCCTTAGGTATTCGATTTCCTCATTGATTCAAGCTATTGCTTGACATTGTAATTGTAATCATTCATTCTTTATGTGATTATTGAGTGTCTACTATTCCTGTAGACCGATTACACCATTTCATGATTTATTTGTTGATTAATTCTTGATGAGATTGATTTTTGTTCCTAGATCAATGTGCAATATTAATATGGTATCAGAGCTTATGGTGGGATGAAGATCTATCTCTCAAAAATAAGCTTTTTGACAGATTTCTCCATGAAACGTGACCAATAGCTCAAAAATCTAGCATTGCACCAGAAACCAAGGCTTACCACTTAATACCCCAAGTAAAGAACTTGTTGATCAAGCTTGCTTGATTGACTATGTTGGGTGTGATTAAAACCTAAAATGTGTAGGCTGTCCGACCTTATGGTGCCCGTTTTGTTTTGATTTGCAGGTTTTAATAGGTACAAATTCGAATGGACTCATCAATCCCTCTTCTAACCCCATTCACAAGCTATTCGGAATGGAAGTTGAAGATGATTGCATCTCTGAAGAGACGAGGTCTCTATGAGGTGTCTATTGGACTTGGGAAAGAGTCTTATGAGAATGATAATGACTAGCTAAATGAAAATGATAGAGCTTTTTGAGCAATATGTCTGGCTCTTTCTCCTAGATTGCGCTACCTTATTGGTTTTGCTGAATACCCAAAGGATCTCTAGACAAAATTGGACAGAACCTTTGGCAAGCACAATGAGGATCATAATAGCACTTTGGAGATCACATCCAGAAACACAAGAGTTCTTTACTCAAAATTATCAGCCTCTACTCTCTCTGATGAAGTTGTTCAAGATGAAGATGAAGCAGAATCTTCTACACATTCAATTCGAATTGAATAAAGTCTCCATGCAGTGACTCCTTCTCCTGATGCTCCAGAAGTTCATGAGATCTCTGATATCTCATCTCCTCATATTGCTAAAATAGAAGAATACATTTGAATCTCTGATATTGAAGAAAAATACTGCTGCACTTCCATGCAAACATTCACCGATGATTTTCCTTTGAATTCTGTGCAAAATTTACCAATAATTGCTTCTGAAAGTGAAGAGAAATTTGATTTTTCTCCCTCTAATGTTTCTATTGGATATTTTGGAAGAAATATCAGATTATAAGAGTGACACATTCTCTCCCCATGATCTAGATCTTCCAGCAAAATCCTGCATGATTGCATGCACCAAAATTTAGAATTTTGAAGAAAAAGACAACTGTGCATCCACCGTCTCGGTTGACCATAATTTTGGATCTGATATGATATTATTTGGATCTGATATGATAATACTTGGTTCAAAATTTCAGGTTCAAACCTTCAGTACTGCTTGTAGTTGTTCTCATCAATGGTGTGAAGAAACAAGTGCCGCAAGTCTCCTACAAAACTGCTGCTGGGGATTTGATTTCATTTCACAGTTTTGGATCTGTTGTGAACTTATTTAGATCTGATTTACATTCTGATATGATATTATTTTTTTCATATTTTAAAATCCAAGAGCTATCAGCCATGCTTGTAGCTGCTTTCACCAATTCTGGTGTGAAAAATCAAGTACCACACTTTCTCTTCAAAACCGCTGATGGGGATTTGGTGTTAGTTTCCTCATATGAGGTTGCTGATATTTTATTATGTGATTCATTAGATATTTCAGAATATATATCATATTATGGATCTCAATCATTCGCTCTCCAAAGTCCCAGGGCTTCTCTACCTTTGGTCACATGCTCATCTCCTCACAGAAATAATAAAGAGGAAGACATTCTACATTCGCTTGGACACTTGCTCCTAATATTTGGGGCTGATTTTACCACTCATGGTTTGCTGTTCAAGGCTGCAACATATCAGTTTCTTGAGTGTTCCACACATGGTTCAAATCCTCAAGAACCTTTGATCTCTCTTCAGATGATTTCAGCTACTCTACATGGGTCCAGTTTCCACTGTGCAGTTGTTTATATTTCTGATTCAGTTGAGTGCATTGTTATTCTTCCAAAGTGGAAGATTCCTCCAAACATATTTATTTATTTTGGATTCATAGGTTCACATGCATAGTCTCAAGATACTGCTGCATAGAAGAACCAATTCCTGATTTACTGCTTAGTTTGAGGGGGGGTATTTTTCCCATGAGGTTTTCCCTGTTTCCTTGGTTATATTAAGCAGTTACTTTATTGTACAGGGTGACCTACGGCCTTTGTTTTTGGGGCCCTAGCATTTTTATGCATTTGTGTTTTCTAACTCCTCTTGAGTATAGCTTAAGGGGGGGTGTTGGAGACATTTACCACCATACATAGTCCTTTTGGTCAAATTGGCCTAGTTAAGCCACTATCCTAAGTATTATTGACATTAATTGACATCAGTGGAGCATTAAATGTCATCATCTAGTCTCACCCATGCCTACCTATAGTCAAGGAGGCTAACTTATCCTTCTCCTATAGTCAAGGAGGATAACTAGAGTACTCTAGGGGTGATCAGAGTGATATTAATGCACCTAATTGCTAACTGGTGGTTACAATCAGTTCAACCAGTCAGTTAAGGCGCCTCCTCTCATTAAATATATTATTTAATGATTATTTATTATTATTTAATGATTTGGAGTCAACAGGGGTGCCTCCACCAACTTCTGATGATCAGTTCAGATTCATTTAACCTCATCATGGTTAATTGAAGTCATTGAAGCACTAGTACTTGATGGTTGGCTTGCTATGACATGTGTTTGATCTCTTTCAGTTGAGATTCAGTCATTTATTGCACTCCGACTTCAGTTAGGGTTTGGTGATTCAATTAGGGTTTTGGTCAAGTGGTTAATAAAGTGTGAACCAATGGATTACAATAAGTTAATCTAGACTCACTCATTGAATTTGAATGACCTCCTTAGGTATTCGAATTCCTCATTGATTCAATCTATTGCTTGACATTGTAATTGTAATCATTCATTCTTTATGTGATTATTGAGCTTCTACTATTCCTGTAGACTGGTTACACCATTTCATGAGTTATTTGTTGATTAATTCTTGATGAGATTGATTTTTGTTCCTAGATCAATGTGCAATATTAATATAAAGCACACTTCACATCCATGTGATGTACCTCCCATTGCTTCGAAGCTGTAATGGCTAAGGCTATCCTGATGGAGTCCATCTTTGCCAATGGTGCAAAGGTCTCATTGTATCCAATACCATGTACCTGTGAGTAGCCCTTGGCTACCAATCTTAACTTATATTTCAAAGGTACACCATCAGCAGAAAACTTAGTTTTGAAAACCCACTTACATTGAACTAGCTTCCTCCTTGGGGGAAGATCAACCAGCTCCCAAGTGTTGTTCTTCTGGAGTGAGCTGAATTATTCTTTCATGGCTGCTTGCCATCTTGGATCATGTGCTGCATATTCATATGTTTGTGGGTCTGATTCAACCATTAGATAGCATTTCTCTGCAAACAGAGGGTCTTTCATGTTCAGGGCACTCTCAAACTGAGATCTAGTCCTCCTAGGATCACTAGGATTTCCAGCTAGTTCCCCAGCTGCATGAATGGTCTTTGCTACCCATTTTTGTCTTGTAGGACTATTAGGATCTGCAATTAAATCATCATTATCAGACATATCAGAATCATCAAAATCATTTGTCTCTTCACTTACATTCAATGGTTCTGGTGGTGAAGAAGACTCTCCAACTTCAACTGCTACTAAAGGCTCTTCTTGGAACTGAACACTCCTTTCAATGAAGGATTTGTTTGTGCTAAAATTTATCAACTTGTACCCTTTTGAATCTTCATAGTACCCAACAAATATACACTCTTGGATTTGGGGGCTGCAAATCCTTCATCTTTTTTGTTGGAATTCTAGCCCAAGCCCTTGAGCCCAAAATCCTGAAATGGGTCACATCTGGGTTGTACCCACTCCATGATTCGAAAGGAGTCATACCATCAAGTTGTTTATGAGGCACCCTATTCTGAATATAGGATGCATAGTTTATAGCTTCGGCCCAAAACTTTGGTGGCAAAGTCTTAGCCTCTAACATACATGTTTCCATCTCTTTCAGTGATCTGTTCTTTCTCTCAGCAACACCATTTTGTTGTGGTGTGTAAGGGACTGAATGCTACATCTGAATACCTACATCTTCATAATATTCAATGAACTAAGACTTCACATACTCACTACCATTGTCATATATGAGGATCTTGAGTTTCCTCCCAGACTGGTTTTCAACCAAAGCCTTAAAGACTTTGAAGAGGCCAAAAAATTCATACGTATGCTTTAGGAAGTAAACCCAACAGTACTTGGAAAAGTCATCTATGAAATTTAATGCATATTTGGCCTGACTCATTGACATATGAGGGAATGGACCAGCAACATCACTGTGGATCAAATCAAGAGGTGCAGAGGTTCTCTCATAACTAGCTCTCTCAAATTTATGCTCTGGGTGTTTTCCTAGGACACAACTTTGACAGAATCCCTTGGAAAACTTAATCTTTGGTAACCCTATGACCATTTATTTTTCACTTAGATCAGGAAGATACTTATATTTAATATGGCCAAATATTTCTTGCCAAAGATTGCTTTCCTCATTAGCATGAATTAGAAGAGCAGAGGGGTTTGATTAGGGTAGAAAATGTGAAAACCAGTACACCTTCGTAGTGTGATCTACAACTCCTTTTGCAATGAATTTACCACTCGAGATCTCCATGATCTCAACATCACCAGGGGATAATATGACCTTCTTTGGAGACCCTGTGTGGGTCATTTGATACACTGACAAGAGGTTAGAGGCAAGACCTATAACATACACTACATTGCTGAACTTACCATGGTCAATATCAATCCTTCCTTTTCCCAAACTGTCAGTGAGAGATTCATCTCCCAGCACTATTGGTGGACCTTTCGACATGTCAAGAGAGGAGAATGCCTCCTTGGTCAAAACCATATGTCTTGAAGCTCCAGAGTCTATGATGAATCTAGGTGAGCTTGATGTGCTAGCAACCAATGCATGAACTCTCTCTCCGTTTTCTGAATTTGATCCTCCTTCCCTCTTCTTTGAGCTATCAGAAAGGGAGATGTTATTCTTCTCTAGGAGTTGGGTCAGCATGTCAATTTTCTTATTCATGTAGGAGCTTTCAAGATGAAAGCCCTTACTGCAGTATGTGCACATGCTAATTTCTCCTTTGTTCTTCTTCTTTTGGAAGTTCTTCTTGGAGCCTTGGGGCTCCTCCTGAGACTTGTTCTTGTCTCTCTTCTGCTCAAGTGGCTTCTTAGCTTTCTTCTTACCTTTTGAATCAACCCTTGAATCTCCAGCAACTAGAGCTTGGTATTTGGAAGGTTTGATGGTGCCCATCATCACTTGTTTATCTTGTTCTTGTGTGAGGGATTCCATGAACTCTGCAAGCTTAGGAATCTTCTAGGCTCGAGCTATCAACTCGGAGGCATGTAAGGTCAAAAAAAACACTAAATAGTTAGGTCCAATCTTCAAGAGTATGGTGAAAAATAGTTGATCCTCCTTCTTTTCAATTCCACACTGTTTTAGCTGCAAAACAAGGGCTTTAAACTTGAAAAAGTAGAGTTGCAAGGATTCGAAGCTGCCGAGACTCAAGGAGACCAATTCATTCTCGATTTGATGTCCTCTCATCTCATCTGTCTTACCAAAAATATCTATAATATTCTCCCATACTTCATTTGGTGATGTCAATCCATCAAGATGGAAGAGGAGGTCTCTGTATATGCTCAAACACAAGAGACCATAAGCCTCATCCCTCCTGTTGTGCCATTTAATTTTCTCTATAGCTGCATTGAGATCTGCTTCAGTTGCCAAAGTAAACCTGTAGAGACCTTTCAATCTCAATAGTATCTCCATCTCTGCTTTCCATTCAAAGAAATTAAATGGAGTCAAGATGATCTTCTGAGATTGATCCATAGCTCAGAAATTGTCCCTTTAGTCAGCAGAATAGCTCCCAGTCAAGATGTCGAACCTGGAATATAAATATGGAAGGAGAGAAATCAATCTACAAAGGATCTGATACCATGTGGAAATTGAACCCAGGTGATAGATCAATTGCACTCACAAAATTACTAATCAAACATGCAAATTTACACACAAAGGAGACTGAAATTGGAGCATAACACTAATCTTTATTGAATAAGTGCACAATAGCCAACCATATGAAGTCATAGGATTTTGAAATAAATAATTACATTATATATTTGAATGCATAAGGATGCCATTCGAAATAGTCAAAAGTAGGCTTACTAAATCTAGTCAAATCCCCCATAGGTGCATAAAGCAGTTTCCAAATCTGCCTAGGGGCTCACAAATTGGAAAAGTCAAGTAGGAAAGATAATAGGTGATGGAAAGAAAACTCATACATGCTTTTATTAGGAGAAAATAATGGAGGAATATGAGGGCAAAAAACAAGTCAACTGCACCTAGTCTTACTTTCCCTTTTGCCATAAAACTCAGTAAAGCAGGCAATAAAGCAAAAAAAACAGACATGCGCTAGGGAGGATCTGAAATAAAATAGACAAGATAAATATGGATTCTAGGAGGTTTTCCAAGCACTCCATGACTCATTTTTAGCAATTTTTACTTCTAGGACATGTGGAAGACAACTTGCATAGAGTGGAATATTGGAAACTAGGAAAATAAGACAAAAATGGATTAATTAATGTCTAAGGTAGATAACTATGGGTTGATTATTATAACAATAAGTGACTATCTAATCCCATTTTTTTAATAGATTTGTTGTGCAATCCAGAAGAAACAAAACCAATAACGTTAGTGATAGAGTTCTTTTACAGATTACAAAACTGCAAACTTCAGCAAATAGAAATCATGCACACGCATACAATTAAAAATTAATCAGAGATGACACAAATAGATAAAATATTGAACACTGTGAGAAATATTTTATGTCATGGCTGCAACCAAACACTATTGGAAATGGTATGTCTGCATTATCTACCACAATCGATCTTGACAATGAACATCCTCCACAATTAGAACAAAAGAGGGTATGGAGATACTCGTCATCGATTAATTGTTACTGCCTCCTGTGTGAACGAGATTTTGTTGAAAAGATCAGGAAGGTATTCATACCAAATGCTCCAAGTGTTAAGCAACCTCACAAAAAAATTATTAAGGCCCCTGAACATGTAGAATTTATCCACAATAATGATACAACATTTGTTTTTTTAAATATAATTGTATTGGAGAATCGATACAATCAATCACACAAAAGAAATATCCTCATACTAAAACAATTAACACTTAAAAAATCACCAAAAGAAATGCTAAAATCACCATGAACAAGCTAGAATGGATGCAAATTATCAAATCTAATCAAATATCTTTACTATAAATATGATAAAAACAAGCCCATAAAAGATGAATATACATAAGTACATGTCCACGGACATCTTCAGAGATATCATCAATCTTCTTGTAATCATTTTGCATGATGAAAATTGAAAGAAAATTACAGGGATCTGTAAAAGCAATACACATACAGGCGCACGGGTATGGGTTGCAATAAAGCACTATAACAATACACACCAACTAAGGTTCTCTCAGCCAAGTAAGGGATGAAACCCTGAACTATGAGGAAAGAAACAAGGCCTGAATCCAAGTGAAAAACACCTTTGAATGGGTATTAGAATATATCATTCATATGGGTATGAAATAAAATTAAGAACACATGCACCTGACTCATTTTTTCAAGCGAATTTGGCCGAAATCTATGCCTCCAACCTGTTAATTCTACCAAATCAAGCTAGCATCCCATGAATTATGGGTATAAAGGATAAATAATTTGTTTTTCTTTTTACAGAGTATCCAATTAGCATTCTGGCTAACCCATCCCTTCAAACAATTCTAATAGATTGCCACAAAATTTGCTATCTGTGGTATAAAAAAAACTCAACGATAAGGTGTGAAGCTTTCAATTGAACAATACTTCAATTGATTATTCTAACAGCACTTTGAAATTGATTATTCTAATGCAAGTTTTCTATGTTGGGTTTGCATTCCAGCGCCTGTAATACTTACTTATATAGTGGAGTGTGCATACATAAATATGGTTTTATTTTAAAAATAACAACACAAAATTATATGGTTTCTAAGGTCCTTTCCAATGACTAGGATTGTCCAAGATTTGAGACTTTGTGGCATAATTGGTAATGGTGTCCACAATTTGAAACTTCCTTGAACATTGTGCACGGATATATGGATGGTTGCATGCCTCATTTGTTTACAAGTATACTATTAGATTTTTATCATTCAATCTAGCATTATATTAGGATATTTAACTGAGAGAATAACAAACACAACAATCAAACATAAGAGACAATGAACACATTGTTTTTCCTCAGGGAAACCATAAAGGAGAAAACCCCACAACATCCTCAGAGATAGAATCAACACCAAAAGAAAAACCCCAAAACAATAAGATGATCTCTTGACAGTAGTAGTCTCTCTCTCTTGTCCCAACAACTTCTTATCTCTCAGTTATGTGCTACAACTGAGTGTGAGTGAATGTGTGATAAATAGAGAGGCTCACTCTCTATTTATACTAATTCCTGACTTGACAATAACTCACTAGGGTTGACTTCTCTAGGAGAGTCTAATAACCCTAGGGCCCCACAACTGCGGGGAATTTAACCCTTGATCAATAGTAGGGTTACCCACAATGACTTGACATGACTTGTTTACATTATATAAACTCTCTATAGGAACATAGGGGCATGACATGACTCAATTACATTACAAACACTTCCTGGGATAAACATCACGGTTCAATACATAAGATATACAAGTGAATACATTCTGAAGTTACAAGTACATCAACACTCCCTCTTAACTAGGAAGGTATTCTCTCGACACAATTTATAAGCACAAGTCTTCTTCTATGTATCATCTAGATCATCATCGATTTATCGTCATCTTCATCTTCAAGTCATATTCATCTTCAAGTTATCATCACTGGATCTGGATCATCATCACTGGATATGGATCATCACTCGATTTGGATCATCACTGGATCTAGAACATCTCTAGATCAGGATCATCCTTGGCTCTGGATCATCTCTACTGTATCATCATCATAGGTGCTATATCTTGATTCTTCTCATCACACGAAGTTCTACAGATCCATCCCTTTTTCATGCTAGTTGTAGGCCTAGCCTGCATGTAGGTCTTCTTCAGCGCTTATATCTAACCCTAAGTCAGAATGGCCCATCCAATAATTACAACTAACCATGAGAGGAACACATCTAACACCATGACAGAAAGGCACGCCTAGAACTCACATCTAACCATGTGGGAACACATCCTACAACCCTGTCAGAAAGGCTCGGTACTCACATCCAATCATGGGAGGAACACATCCAAGAACCATACCGGAAAGGCTCAACACTTATATCTTACCATGATATGAACACATCACCATGTAAGAAGGTCTCAGCACTTATATCTTACCATGAGATGAACACATCACCATGTAAGAAGGGCTCATCACTTATATCTGACCATGGGATGAACACATCAACCATGTCAGAAGGGCTCTGCACTTACATCAGATCATGTAAGATGAACACATCCCACAGTCATATCAGAATGGCTCTCAGTCCTAGACTGAGTGTTCCTAGTAACTGACCAGGTACCTCCATTATCCTAGATAATGGCATCCAATGGTTATATCTGATCATGTGGGATGTATACATCCCGTAGTCACATCAGGATGGCTCGGCACTCACATATGACATGGAAGGAACCAATCCTCTCACCATGACAGAATGGCTCAGCCCTTACATCTGACCATGGAAGGAACCAATCCTCTAACCATGTCAGAATGGCTCACAGACTCATTACTTCCCCTTGGAGGGAACCTCAATATGGAGAACACCAAGCTTCTCCTCGAAGTACTAAAACTTCACTCTGGCTAATTGCTTAGTCAACACATCAACTTTACATTTTTCTATCGCAACATATTGGAGCTTCACTGCTCCTCTTTGCACCATATCCATGATATAGTGATATTTGATCTCGATATGCTTCGAATTGTCATGGAACACCGGGTTCTCCGACAACTTCACACAAATTTGGTTGTCGCAATATATACAAGTAGCATCTAACTAGAGATCAAATAAATCAGATAGTAGCTTCCTCATCCATACTACCTCACAACTAGCTAAACAAGCTACGACATACTCTGCTTCAGTTGTACTCAGTGCTATGCAAGAATGCTTCCTACTAAACCAAGAGATCACACTAGATCAGATAATGAAGCAACACCCTGAAGTGCTCTTTATATCTATGGAACTTCCTGCCCAATCTGAATCAATATAACCTTCGAGGTTAATCTTCTAATTCGCCTCATACTTGAGCCCATAGTCAATTGTACCCCTCAGGTACCTCAGAATATGCTTTGCAGCAATCAAGTGAACATGTCTCAGATTTGTCAGGAACTGGATCAAGGTGTTCACAACAAATAAAATATCTGGTCTCATGTTCGTCAAGTACATCAAGGACCCAATAATTTGACGATACATCGTAGCATCAACCGCTTCTGATGAAGCATCACTTAATAGCTTCAGGTTCGATGCCATAGGTGTGGTCATGGCCTTGCATTTCGTCATCCTAAACCTCTTCAAGATCTCTACTGCATACTTCCCTTGTCTGAGGAATATTCCATCCACATTTTTCCACACCTCTATGCCTAGAAAATAGGGCATCATACCCAAGTCCTTCATTTCAAACTTGGTAGCAAGCTTCCTCTTCGTATCAGAAATCAACCCATCCATACTTGTCACAAAAAGATCATCTACATATAGTAGGAGTATCACTGGGTTACCATCTTCAACCTTGTAGTAAAGGTTGGAATCTGCTTTACTTTTGGTAAAGTCCAAACTAGATAGAAAGCTGTCAATTCTACCGTACCATGTCCTGGGTGCCTGTTTCAAACTGTACAGGGATTTCTTTAATTTACACAAATGAGTCTCCCTTGTATGTGTCTCAAAACTGAGTGGCTACTCCACATACACTTCCTCTTCTACTACACCATTCAAGAAGGAAGTCTTGACATCCATCTAGTGTATCTTCTATTTCATCACTGAAGCTAGAGCAAGTACTGATATGATGGAAGTGTATCTGGCTATAGGTGCAAAAGTTTCTTCATAACCTATTCCTTCTTTTTGGGAGAAGCCATGAGCCAAAAATCTTGCTTTATATTTCTCTATGCTACCATCTGCAGCATGCTTGATCTTGTAGATCCATTTGGAAGTTACAATAGACTTCCCCTTTGGTCTAGGGACAACATCCCAGACATCATTCTTCATGATCGATTGATACTCTTCGATCATAGAATCCTTCCATTATTTCCTTTTTGTCGCTTCTTCATAGTTGGAAGAATTATAGGAAATTTCAACTCAAAATAGGCCTCCTAAGAAAAATATTAAAATAATAGTTAAAATAACAAAATAATATTTATTAAATTTGGAGGAAGAAAAGAAAAAAACTACTTTTTTTGTTCGTATTTTCGACATATCTCCTTGTGCGTTTACTCAAATTTAGATCAGGAGAGCTCATTGGATGCAAAATGAAATTACACATCCAACGAGTACCCACTTGGCATACTTTTGATGGACCCCGCTACCCCAAAAACAAGAAATACCTGAGAAAACGTGATGATGACATCATCATCACGTTTTTTTTGGTGTTTCTTGTTTTTGGTGTAGCGGGATCCATCAAAAGTATGATGAGTGGGTACTCGTTGGATGTGGAATTTAATTTTGCATCCAATGAGATCTCTCGATCGAAATTTGAGTAAAATCATAGGAATATATGTCAAAAATATGAACAAAAAAAGTAGATTTTTTATGATACATATCCCCAAATTTATATTAAAAAATTGTTTAAGACCTATACGGTATTTCAAATTTAAATAAATTTCATTGGCTAACACATGATGAAATGGAATTTGAATTATGGTTAAAAGGCCCATTTTGAGTTGAAATTTCCTCTAATGGTTCTTTATCAATGAAGTCACATAATAAGGCTACATACCTGGAGCAGGACCTGGTCCTTTTTCTTTCTTTGTTATTTTCTTCTGGAGCCCCATATCTTTTTGCACCTTGGATAGCTTCTTGCATCCAAGCAGGTTTCCTCTTGTGAGGATTCTTCTCTTGAGGTGGGTCTACAGGTTCTTGAGATTCTTCTAATTCTCGATCTTCTTCTTGAATTTCTTTGTTCATGGTTGTGTCATGAATTCTGGGTGCTTCTGTTTCTTTAGGTTATTCAATATGTCTCTTTTTGGATTTGTTGTAAGTTGAGTCTTCGTCAAATGTTACGTCCCTTCTGATGTCAATATTATTCAATCCTGGGAAGTATATTATGTAAGCCTTTGAGCTTTCAGAGTATCCCACAAATATACCCTTCTTTCCTGAAGGATCTAACTTTGTCCTCTTTTCTTTTGGAATGTGTATGTACACTAGACAATGGAATATTCTAAGATGGCTGACTTCTGGTTTCTTTCTGGAAAAGGATTCTTTAGGTGTCTTGTTCTCGAGTACTTTGTGTGGAGTATGGTTCTGTACATACACCATTGTCTTGGCAGCTTCTGCCCATAGATGCATGGGAAGATCTTGATCATGAAGCATGGCCCTTGCAGCTTCCATGATCATTCTATTCTTCCTTTCTGCTACCCCTTTATGTTGTGGATTATATGTAGTGGTTAACTCCCTCTCCCTAAATCTTTGCTTAATTCTTTGAATTCATTTGATGTGCATTCTCCACCATTATTTGATCGAAAGGTTTTTATCTTCTTTTCTGTGTGGTTCTCGATCAAGACTTTGAATTCCTTGAACTTGCTAAATACCTCATCTTTGTTCTTCATGAAGTATATCCATGTCTTCCTAGAAAAATAATCAATAAAATAAACATAGTATACATACCCACTTAATGAACTTGATGACATTGGACCGCATACATCGTAGTGAATGATTTCCAATATTCCTTTTTCCTTCCTCTCGCTACTTGCACATCCTTTCTTTACTTTTGCACATCCTTTGCAGACACCGTCATGTTTTGACTGGATTTCTAGAAGTCCTTCAACAACTTTGCTTGCAAGAGGTAGTACTCTATAGTGCACACGTGCAAGCCTTCTGTCAAAACCCCAAATTTTCAGGAATTTTAAAATTTTTTAAATTTCATAATTGTATGTTAACACAATCGTTAAAATACTGTTTAGTTAATGCTATTCATT
>LPNX010258678.1:2758-74675 GCA_001517045.1 Pseudotsuga menziesii
AATTTTTTCCCCACAACTATATAAATATGAGACTAACAGGTTGGCAAAACAATATAAGTAAATAGAGTGAAATTTGAAAATAAAGTTTAAATATAAAAAACATTAAATAATAAAACTAATATAAAAATGAGTTATATTTAAAAGTAATAATTATTTTTCATAATTGGGAAGAAAAATCAATTAAGCTCTAATTCAAATATGTTCAAGTGTGATAATAAGAGATTTGACAAATTTCGATGTATGGACCTTGGTGTTCAACAAATGTGACCTAAAATGACAATATTGAAGACTTTGATGAAAATATTTTTGTGCATTTGAATTTCCCATATAAAAAGAAGTCCCTTTTTGCATGCATGTTGTTCTAATCTAAAATATTATTGGGCGTTTGAACTTTCCATATAAAAATAAAATCGAATCCCTTTTTACACGTATGTTGTCTTAAACCGATTCCAGTAGAAGGCCTTAAACCTTGAAAGAGGACACATAAGCTACAAAAGAAGCAAAATCTTTCAAGCGAATTCATCCAATACTACCAAAAAAAAGTTAGTAAAAGAAGAACATTGTGAAGATAAGAGGATGAAGGCCTAAACATAGATGTCTATCCATGTTTGGAAGATTGGAAATCATTTAGTATGCATCATTTGAAAACACAAACTAACCTTGCACGTTTAAAATTCGAACTATGTAGATCTAGATTGTTCACCAGCAGGAGACGGAAATAATAAACAGCTCCAACAATCACCCGAAAACAGTGCTGTAACAATGGAAAGTGTGAAGAAAATCTCGTTTTGGTCTTCGTTTTTATAGAACTCTTAGACGTCGCTATAGCGACGGCAAACATTGACTTTTTGCGCCCTAGGTCAAGTTGACCGTTGTAAAAAGCCAGTGAAATCTCAATGCCCTAGGTCAACTTGGCGGTGCCGTCGCTATAGCGATGGATAGCCGTGGATATAGCGACGTCCAGCTCTTTAGCCGTGGATACAGCGACGGATAAGACCCCCTGCGTGGATACAGCGACGCCTCGTTCCTGTTGCTTCCGATTTTACGCCAAAAAGTAAGAAACGTGGAAAACCTCTGTGGAAAAATCCGCGCTTTTGTACTAGTGAAAGGATGTAGGCTATCTGAAGGAGAGTTAATGGTGAACAACTCCCTAAGAACCAATTGGACCTCTTGTTTCCTAAGCTAAGTACCTTATGTGTATAAAGAGAAATAAGGTTTCTTCCACCCAAGCATTTGTTCAAAATGTGGAAGAGGTGGCGGACTGACAAGTGTCAGTTTAGAGGAAGAACGTTTGCATTAAAGGTTCCCATGCCTTATCCCACATCTTAATGAGCTCGGTTCGATTTCATGTGAATTTCATTAATGCGAGCCCCCATTCTTATGCTTTGCACAATCCAACTTACCGTCTAAGTTTCGCGAAGCTGAGAAGAGGTTATATGGAGCATGCTCCTAGTGGTGAAAATCTTGACTTATCCTTCCTTCTTCTCAGACTCAAAGACCCCCTCTTCCTATGCGATCCAGGAGTCATGAAGAGCAGTTAGAGCAAGACCAGCAATGGGGCGCCGAAATTTGGCTCCTTCTAGGGAATTAAAGCCGACATGATAAAGTTTAAGAACATGCTTCTCAGTGGGAAGGAGCTAGCAAAAGAGATTCTTGAAGGGTAATATTACACAGAGAAGGAAATTTCGTGTTTCAACACAAGGTTGGAGGATGTGAAGACAAACACGCGAGTGCTAACAAGGGAAGTGGAGGATTTAAGGAGGACGATGGTGAGGATGGAGCAATATTAGGAGAAAAAATTCAATGGAATGTGTCACTTCTTGATGCGCATGCAAAGCTACATGCAATAAAGTATGTAAGCTAATGAAGACCAAGCTAAACATTGCTTCTTCCAACTTAAAGCGCAATGGACACCATGTAGGAAGATGTAAAGGAGCCATTGATAGATGAGAATGATACAAAAAGAAATACGATCCAACTAGAACCTGCCTCTCCAATGGAAGGCCTCTCCTTAGTGACTCAGGATGCAGGAGTAACCCCAAAAGTAGCGTCTCTCCCATAGCTCCCACATGAATGATGTGCTTGTCCTCTTTCTTCCTTTTGATAGTTAAATGTTCTTTTGCCTCTATATTTGCAGTCAATATGTAAGAATCTACCCTACTAAAGGTAGAAGGATAAGATGCCAAATATTAACAAAAATGATTTTGAAGTATCTTGTTTATGTGATGGGCATACATAGAATAGTATTGTCTCTAATTTTATAGTACTGAAGTTCAATATCCCATTGTATATTGCCTCTTTTTATTAATATAAAGTTTCTTAGTTTCTGTTAAAAATAAATAATAAAACTGCATTTGTCTAAGCGAGTAGCTTTACATAACAATATGAATCATATCACAAAATACATACCAGTAAAAAATATCATATAGCTGTCTTCTTTTTTCCTCACCAATGACAATTATGTTCCATCAACATTTTGTACAAATAAAGAATATCAAAAATAAAAAAGAGGGTCATATCCATCCTCAAAATATGTAATCAAAATACACCCCCAATCCCCAACAAATAAAAAGAGTAAGCATTCATCCAAAGGCCAGAACATTGGAATGTTTGGCTTTGTGGGAGCCTTTGATTGTACTTTGTCAATCAGCCTGAACATTCGAGCTCCCTCTTATTCCACTTGATTAGGTAATTTGTATTTTTAAAATTATATCCGAACTCTTTTATTTTCTTTTCTTTGTAAACATTGATACCTTCCATGCCTTAATAACATATAGCCAAATCCATATTGCAAGGCTTATTTCTCATTATTCACATTCATTAAAGTAATACCAATAATAGTTTTATGTAACATACTTGTAGAAAGCATGATGAAAATGTTTTCAAAATGATTAAATTGAGTAAAGTTTATTTTTATGTAACTTGTGAAAGCATAATGAAAATGTTTTCAAAATGATTAAATTGATTAAAGTTATTGAGAGTTATTATTATACTTATTATTATCATTGATCCATCTTAAACCTTGATCTATAAAGCATATCCAATTTCTTGAGATGTAATTTTTTTATCTTCAATTTTTTACACATCTAAAAATAATTACACTTCAATAAAATTGATCCCTTGGAGTTTAAGATGGATCTATGATGGTTTTAATTTTTATTTATTTTATGAGCGACATGAATTTTTTAATCACTTTTCATTAAAATATATGTAAATTTTTTTAAGCCTACATGTTTTTATTTTATTGTATTTTATATAATTTTTAATTTTTAATTTTTTATTATTGAAATATGCGACGTTGCTTAATGTTACGTGACAACATCTCCTCGGTACTGGGTTGTAGAGCACCTCACTCCTCTTAGTGCAAATAGGTTAACAATGGTTTTATCAGTTTTCTAAGTTAGTTTTCTATTTCAAGTTAAGGATTGAGATTAACATTATAAACCTAGTAAGAAATATATATATGTAAATTATGTAACATAGAATTGAAGTATAAATAAAGCTTGTTAATTGGGTCTAGAGATGGATTTTTGACTTAGCCTTATGCCCCATTCAATTTTGGTTAGAATGCTTACTTATTTTCATTTAGGACATTTGGTATTATTATCCAATTATTTTTGCAAATAGGAAGAGAAGCATAGGTCCCACTAACTTTTAAAGGAGAATTCAACATTCGATAATGTATACAATTCAAGAAGTGCTTTACACACGTTGTGGTATATTATTCACTTCTTCTCAACCTCAAATACAAAAATATATGAATGTTTCTATATTTTTGTATTCACCTTGTTTGGGGTCTTTTTCCCACAAACGAGGGGGCTCATAAACCAATTTAGTGTCTAGCTCAGTCATGACCTTAAAATTAGATTATTATTGTATTATAATTATTTATTCTCTCCTTAAGGTGATTCATCTTAGCAGGTTGGACAAAATGGCAGAAGAGATAGCTGGGATCTTGGTGGATTATTCTAAGGACGAGATCTCTAAAGCAAATATCTTTGTGTAGTATGTGGGACTATCTATGGGTGACCTAGTTAATCACATGTGTCAGGAATGCGGTTGGTTTGGTTGAGTTGGAGGGTTATGTGATTTTTTACCGTCATGACAGTCCAAGTGTGAATGGATAGACATTATGAGAATATGCTCCACAAGATCTATCCACAAAAAGAATTAATGGGTCAAGTACAATTTATTTGGTTGAAGGGAGACGTGTTTTTGACAAGGGGGGTATAACTTATTCTTTTAATCTAGAATTTCTCACTGGATTTGAAAACCTCATTATGTTTTATGGTTGTGATCTGGGTATTTGTCCTTATGATGTTTCAGATCGGGGTGTTTCCTTGGACATATAGTACCCATTTTTTGGGTCCAAATCGAACCCTTTCATCCAGGTTGAACCTAATGAAGCTTTAAATCCATTGATAGCTTAGGAGAATTCTTTTGATTGCCAAGGTGTTGAGAGAGTAAAGAAGAGACATAAAACCATAAAATAAAAAAGACTTAATGTATCCCTGGTTGTTGGCCTAGATTTAACTTTGTAGAATATTTTGGAGTTGGATGGTGGAACCCAGTTTCTTGGTAGACAAATTTCCATGACCTTTTTGGGAGCTTGGGTAGATTTACAGTGGAATTCAGTATTGGAATACTCCCCTATTTTCCATATCTCAATGAGAGAATGTTCAGGGTTCATATTCCAAGATAAAAAGGATACAAAATCCTCTTTAAAAGTACTATGGTTTTGGAATACAATTTTTATTCACCTGAAGTGCTAGTATCCTTTTTATGAACCTTAAGGAGGTTGTGCTGGATAAATTTTCCATTTGGATTAAACTTCCAGGACTATTGATTGAATGGTGGGCTATAGCTAGAATCTAAAAATACAAAATCGGGTTGGTAGAACTCTAATTGTGGATGATCGCTTCTTATCTCATCCATAGAGGATTGTTTCTAGGGCTTTAATAGAATTATATTTACACAAGGTTTATATGAATCCATCGATTTGGTGATAGGCGACGATAAGCATATCCAGTCTCTTAACTACATCAATATCTCATTCATATGTTTTCAATGTCATAAGTTTGGGCATGTGGTGAATGTTTGTTTTGTTCCAACACTTAAAAGGAAATGGGTTCCAAAGGAATCATGGAAGAAGATTGAAGGAGTTTCTCCTACATTTTGTGATAAATCAAATAATTCAAGATTTGTGCAAGTAGTGAACCAAGAAGCCAGCGCATGAGGATTGAGATCTTCCCAAGTTGGGACTACTATAGACTTTCAGTTTGATCCATCCATTGATTTTATTGAGAGTGAATGAGTTTATTAACAAAATTCTACTCAGGTGAACCCAGTTCCAGTTCAAGATCCATCCTCAGCTTTTGGAGGCATTGGATTGTATGGTAAGTCTGACAATATGATTCCAAATTATATCTCCTATTTTTGTAAGCTTGTGTTAAAGGGTGAAGAAACTAAAGTTTAGGCATTAGGTGAGTTAGGGCTAGAGACTACTCCCCTTGAACTAGGGAACTTGTGTCATGTTGATTCTTTGAATTCTACCATTATTCTTAATGATTCGAGTTTTGCTTATTGTGGTGGATATTTGTTTATAATAGATAAAGTGAATCTAAAGTATTCATCCTCTACAATAAAGGTGCCCTCATCAATAAGCTTGGGAATGAGGGAGGTTCAATACAAATTCCATCCTTAGGAGCCTCGGGAGGGGGTTAATTATGTATCATGTTATGGAATAGAGATGGATCCAAGAGTGAGCAGTTTTGTTGTTGGAGATGGAATAAAATCCAAACTTCAACATGCTCAAGAGAAGGCTTCTAAGGAAGCTAGGCAAGGGAGACAAGCTTTAATAACTAGTGTTCTTAGAGCACCCAAAACCCACTTTACAATTTCAAAATGAAACTACTCTTTGTCAATGTAAGAGGACTTGTGAGCGAGGCCAAGAAAGCATCTCTAAAATCTCTAGTGAGAGAGGTAAGTATTGACATGTTATTTCTAGAGGAGATGATGGGAAGGGCAAACGTTATTTGTTCATCTTTTCATGCTTTATTCTAGGGACAAGAATTCCAAGATATTAATTAAGGTGGAAATTCTAGAGGCATTGTTACTGGTTGGAGAGATAGTATGAAGCTTATAACCTATTTTTCTATTTTGTCGAATCTTTTCGGTGAGGTGGAATGTCGAAGCCAAGGGAAAGTTTTTTGTATTATGAATGTTTATCGACCTTATGACGGTAAGGCCGTCTTTCAGGAGAAACTCTTTAATTCATTTTTTTTAATAAGGCCCAATCCAATCATTGCTAGAACTTGAATTTTACGAAGCATGAGGATGAGATATGGGGATTATAAGTGCTCACTATGATCCTCTTCATGGTTTTACATATTCTTTAGAAAAGGTGAGGCTAGTTGACATTACTCCAGTGGATGTAAATCCCATATGGGTAAATAACAAGGTAGGAATATATGTTGTATCAAATCATCTTGATAAATTCTTGTGGCATGAATATTTGTGTAGTCAGGTTGACAAGTTTAGGTCTTGGGTTGGTCAGATCCATTTCTTAGATATTTTTTTCAGTAATTTTAGAGTTGGGTGGTGATGAACACAAACCAAAAGCACCCTTCAAGTTTAATCTTTCATGGTATGATGATCAGGATTTTGGAGGTATTGTCTACATAAATTAGAAACATTATGAACTTGATCTTACTGAATTAGCTTGTTCTCAATTTGTCTTAGCTCTTAAGGTTATTAAGGCAGAGGTAACCAAGTGGGAAGATGCCTGGTGAAGAATGAGATGATCTTGCCTTAGAGATATTGGGAACTATTTGGTAGGTATTTTTCATGAGAATTTTAGTATGTTATTTGATGAAGAGCAATTGGAGAAAGTTAAGGAGCTAGAAGCTAAGAAATCCAAATTATTATTTGAGGAGGAGGGAGAATGACGAATTAAAAATAAATCCATCTGCATTGAAAGTGGTGATCAAAATACAATTTTTTCACAATTTGCGGATTACATGATGAAAAATAATACTATATAGGAGCACCGTGACAAGGAAGGAAATAAGGCTAGGTCCTTTAAGGATCTAACATACCTTAGTGCTATATTTTTCAAAAAATATTTTCAAATAACATAATCATTGTTCGTTGGTGAAAATGATGAACCTAATAAGTAGATATTCGAGAATGTTGATATGGAAATTTATAAAGAGGTGAAAAGGGAAGAACTTCTTGAGGTGATGAACCCATTTAAGAAAGATCGTAACCCTGGTACTGATGGTTGGTTTATAGAGTTCTATATCTCTTTCTTTGAAATATTAGGTGAAGATATTCTCATAGTAGTTGAGGAAGATATTAGGGGGTTGGTTGGCCCTTTCTTCAAGTCGTATACAGGCCTATGTCATGGTTTCCATACTATCCCCTTTTGTATTTCTTTTGGTTTTCGAAGGATTGATTAGGTGTATGTTAGAAGTAAATACCAAAAGGATAGTGCAAGGTATTCTAATTAGAAGAAGGGTCTCCCCAAATCACTTATTATTTGTTAATTATATTATGTTGGTTTGTTATGGAAGTGAATGGGAAATAATTAAGATAATGGAAATTCTGAATTTATGTTGTGTTTCTATAGGAATGGAAGTGAGTAGAGAGAAATTAGCATAAGCTTCTTCAAGCTTGACTGGAAATCACGATTCCTTATGTGTATGGGAATTTGGAGGATGGTTTAAAATACCTTGGTTTTATCATAAAACCCAACAACTACAAGAAGGTGGAATAACAATGGCTATTTGGGAGACTTCAAAGAGAATCCATTTTTGGTGCAATAGATTTTTATCAAGGGTTGGGAGGCTTGTTCTTGTAAAATCTATTCTTGAGGTAAATCTAGTGTATTGGCATCTTATGGCCTATATGCCAAAAGGGATATTAGAAAGGATGTACAAAATGTGCTTTAATTATTTATGAAGGAGAAGTGATGAACACAAGGGTTTAGATTTGACTAGTTGGGAGAAGGTTTCACTCCCTAAAAAGAAGGGAGAATGGGGCCTAAAGGATGTGCATATCTTTGGAAAAGCACTTGCATCTAGATCGCAGTGGATTTTTCTTTCAAATGCAAGTCTATGGAAATATATCCTAATTAATACATACAATCCATCAAGAAATTTATTGGATTGGATTCGTTGGGAAAATAAAATAGTGCAAGGGCCCTCAAATCAATGGAAGACACTTACACTAACTTTTCCTATTGTTAGTTGTTTTCTAGCTTGGAAGGTTGGCTCTAGTATGGAGGTAAGAGAAGGGGTTGATGTGATCATGGCATGCAATATAGGTATTTTATTTTCCATAGGATATGGTTCAAACTCTACAACATCAAGGTAGAGAAACACTTGCTAAGCTTGTGGATCATGTCTCCATGACCTTATGGCACCAGGGATGGCCTTCTTTTGATCATTTGGGATATCCAAATATTTGGAGGTCGTATTGGGTCAGGTTTCTTCAAACCTTGCCAAAGGCGCATATTTGACTTTTGGATAAACAAGACTAGCTAGTTTGGGTTTATAATACTTTGAGAGGCATATATACTGGAAAAGAAGGCTACTAATATTTGGTTGAGGATAAGATTCCAAATGAGGTATGGTGGTGGAAGCAATTTTGGAAAATAAATGATCCTCCAAAATGTGTAATGTTAGTGTGGTTGACTTTAAATAGGAAACTTTTAACGTGAATACTCTACAGAAGCGAAGCTAGAATGTAATCTTAATGTGGCTGACTTTAAATAGGAAAATTTTAATGTGAATACTCTCCAGAAGCAAAGCTAGAATGGTTGAAGTATGTGCTACTTATGTAGGGCGGATATAGAAGACAATGCTCATCTTTTTATGTGTTGCAATTTTTCAAAGGATGCGTGGAATCAAGTTTCCAATGTGCTTAAAATTAAGTTATATTGGAATAACGAGAACATCACCCTTTGCTTACATGGATGATTTGGAAAGAGAGACCTTAAACAAGCTTGTGCTCTTCTTTTAATAGTTGTTTGAAGCATCTAGATAACACACAACTATGCATTTTTTTTAAGGGAAGTGGATTCCTATTGAAATAATGGCATCAAGGGTTGTTAATTTATATAAACTTTGTGCTCATCCTTCAAATACTCTAGTTTGCAGACAAGTCACTCAATTAAGTATTGATAAATGTAATATGTGGGATTTTTTTTATGGTGACTGTGAAGGCAATATGTGCGGCCTAGGTTTTGTCTTGTTTATTTTGGATCAATCATTTTTCTCCTTTAAAGAAAATGTAGGGCCAGGCTCAAATAATAGGGCAAACTACTTTCTTTACTTTACCTTGTAAAATATGAATGCTCAAAGAACATTCTCTTGAAAACAGTGATGAGGGACTCACTCTTTGTAATTAACTGCTTGAGAAATATCACAGATTCATAATATTCACCTCCTCCCACTAGCACAATAGATCAAGGATATTTCTTCATCACTCTTCAGGTTGAATTCAGGCATGTTTACATGGAACATAATTCCAAGGTTTATGCTCTCTCAAAAGAGGGTCTTTCTCTTCAAATAGATTCTTATCAAATTACATCATATGAAGGTGACAGAGACACTATGCATGTTGGTCTTTTGGAAAACATTGTGCATGTTGGTATTTTGGAAAACCTGTTGTTGATTTGATTGGGAATTTCTTTATTTTATATTTGGGTAGATGCTATGCTTTATGAAGAACTTTTAGGATAGAGTTGATTTTTTTTTATGAAGAACTTTTAGGATAGAGTTGATTTTTTTTTTTTTGTGATTTTATGAAGAAGATATCATGGAAGAAAAATGGTCCTTTAAGGATAGAAAGATGCATGATCATGACATGTAACCCTTTTTTACTATGCTATGTGGGCCTATGAAATGTACTTTGAATTCTACATTTTTTTCCTAGTGGGAAAAAACATCCTCTCCTCATTTTCTCTCTTTTCCCATTCCCTTCTCACAACAAATCTTGATATTGTACTTATTTCCTTTTTTTCAAGTGTGTATAAAATTTTCATTTTGCAAATCTTATCACTTTAAAATATTTATAAAATTATATTTAATTTGCCATATATATATATTTCAATTTAAATGGAATATTTATTCCTTTTTTTTTATAAAATCAAATTTATTTATAACAATACGATGATGATGATGATGATGATAGTTAATGTCCATTGAGACCGATTTTGGTTTATTGGACTACAATAGGGAAAACAAGTAAGGAACTACTTGGTTTCTTTAGAGTTTTATTTTGAAACTAGGATCTTATGTGGGTGTACTCGTGGAAATCTAAAAGGAAGTGCTTTTAATCTTCAACATAATAAATTTATTTTTTACACACACACACCCCTCCATATTTTTTTTAACAGGAACTTGAAAACTATTGTATTATAAAAAAGTTGTGCACAATCATTCATTACAGAACAAAAAAAAGACTGTATATTTTTAGTAGATGTTCGAGCAGAGAAGACTATAACTATAGCTAACTTTAGTTTGAAGAAATTCCTAATTTGCTTCCACTAAAGTCACCATATTATAAGAGGGATATACCTTTACAAACAGTTGATTTAACAAAATGTAAAAAAACATTTAAACATCCTGGAGGGGAACAAAACTACTGCTTCTTCTTTCTTGCAAGTCCAAAGGCAGGTTGTGTAACAAATTCTTCTTCCATTGTACAAACACCATCATCTGGAGACTCTTGGCAGTGGCTGCATTGTGACATTTTCACCATTTTTTAGAATTTCGACCTTGAGACTATCAACTGTTCCGATAAGTTCCTTCAAATGTATTTCCAGATCATCAATCTTGGAGTCCTAGCATGAATTTTGATTCAAGATATAGTTAATGTCGGCTAATACCTCTCTGTTATCCTGGACCCCTTTGCATACAACTTCAAAAACCTTGCAAATATGCACTTTGATATCCTCAATGTCATTCTTCATGCTGGCAAAACATTCTTCCCAATCATCCATCGCTTCCTTTGCCATATCATGAGAAGAGATGTTAAATCAACCCATAGGCCATAAGGGAAGGGTTCAAACGGCTGAGCTTATCTAGCATGTACATTCATGCTGGATAAGCCAGCTGGCTCGCATTGTCCTCGCATATAGCTCCTATTCTGCACCGGCCGGAATCGAAAAAACAGGCCGGTGATCGGACGTCCATCGCGTCCTGTGGAGCCCTCTCCATCTTCGTTAACATCCGTCATGACATGCTCGGCAGACGAGGTATCAGGTCCGGACAACTCCCCATCACACCGCCCTCAAACAGTCTAGTCCAGATCGACCTCGATGGGGTGTTCAGACGAAGCTAGACTTCTCAAACTGGTCATGAATTCAGTTACAGCTGTTGTGTCGTTGTAGGCTGGGAGGCTTGGAAGGAGTGGATGAGATTGCAAATCTGGAGTACTGGAGTCGTATTGTAATATTGTAGTTGCTGTGGTGTTATCGAATGTGGCTATTTACAAACTGGAATATGCTCGAGCGGCCATGTAGAATTGGCCCGGATCTCTGTTAGCTGTGAGGAGGATGTCTGTGGTCTGGCTCGGAGCTATCCAAATGGTGTCGGTTTGATAGGGTTTGGTGTAGGAGGCGTCCACAGCCACAATGACAAATTTGTGGTCTGGGATCTTGAAGAAGAGTTCTGTATTGAGAGCAGCGCCTACGATTCAAAGAAGGTAGGTTTCGCCTAATGTGACTGGAAGCTTGAAGGTATCTGTATTCATTCGGTGTTAGAGTAGATGTTATTACCGTGATAAAACTCAGGAAAAGCTGTTAAAGTTCCCTCATAGAGATCGAAAAATGAATTATATAATCATGACTGGTTTCCTTAGCATCTCTGAAACAAAAACGCTGACGGTAGTGATAGTATCCCAGCTAAGGGTTGAAGGGGCTTCGCTTCACCCTGTGAGAATTACATCAATGTTTAATTTTGAAAGACTTAGACCTCAGACCTCACCATGTCAACATTACATAGATGCCTAATCCCAAATGACCTAGAAAGACCAAAAAAAAATTGAATCTCTCATCTCAACGGGTTTTCTAAGATTCAATCAACTGTACTACTACTATTATGGAGTTTGAAAGCTTTGTGATAGTATCAAAATGATGTGGTGAATATTGAATTATCATTGTATTAGTTTACATTCATTTTAAACCCAGATCTATCAAGCATTGAGATAGATCCAATTTCTTAAGGTGTACATTTCTATACTATTTGGATCCACTCTATACTTCATAGATTTTGGTTTTAAATGGATTTATTCTAGTTAATTTTTTTTAAGGGATATGTAATTTATATTTTTCTTTTTTTCTTTTTTAATATTTTTTTGGATGCGTAGGGGCATCATTTAAACCAAGAGGGGGATCTCCAACTTGGTGTTGGGAGGGGATGGCATCTCTCTAATGTCACTCTTCTTGGCGTGTACTAGAAAGGCTAATGGATCTCAATGCCTTCACATAATCCCATGGCAAACTCCAACAAGGTTAATAATGGTTGAGGAAGTTGAAACAAAGACTTTTGATCATGATCCTCCACAATCTTTTTCTTGTAATTTAGTACACTATTATGGACATTTTGTGTTTTGTAGAGACAACTGACAATTGTCTATATTATGAGCTATCCAGGGGTAAAGCCACACTCTAAGTAAATCAAACATGCCATCCTCATTCTAAAATATTTCAAGATTGTTAAGACTACTACAAACTAGGTGTGTATGGAACCTTTATGTGTCTCCATCCTTTAAGTTTGTTTTACCCTTCTAATGTTTGTACAATTAGGATTATTTAGCTGTAAATCTATTTTATTGGAATTATTTTAAAATGTTGTGAACTCATAGATAAAGTATGTGTTATTTCATTGAAAACTTTAGCTAAGATTATGATGATAACTTCATTTGACAAGCTAATTTTCTTCAAAGGAAAAACAACTATTATAATAATATGCAAAATCAAATTATGTGTAATGAAGATCTAAATATGCTTATGACAAATGAAGTGAGATACAAAACTCAAACTATTAGTTAGAGTCTTCTAAAAAAAATAATATGTATAAAAAATTATAAATAAAATGCATTAATCCAAAATAACTATATGCAAATTAAGGCGTGTATAGTTAAAATTAAAATATGCATTTCAAATAACCAAAATAAACATCAATACATTAATTCAAAATAATTCAATTTAAATATAAAATATATATACTCATAACAATTAAATGTATATTTAAAATAACCACAACAAACATTTATAAAATTTAGAATAAATCAAATTTGAAACTAAACCCAATTTTTGCACTTTTATAATATAGATATAGATTCTTTGATGTAAGACTTCAAAAAGATATTGTAAATATAAAATAACTTAATATTAATCAAATAAAAAATAGCTCATTAAAAATCCAATCCCAAAAAATCCCAAAACTACATTAACAACAAAGTCAAAAGAAAATCCAATATCTCAACCATCAAATAAACTCATGTTACCTACCTCTAAATGTTTGAAACAATTTAAAGCTTCAATGTTGATCACTACTAGAGGTGAAATTTATTCATTTTGAAGAATGTGCAGAAAATAATTTTTAATGTAAAATGTGAATACTAGATAAAACCATAGTTCATAGTTAATCAATCTATCAAAGCCATGTGAACCAATTGATTTGAGTCGATAATGCTGATGGAGGAACCTTGGGGGCATCATTTAAACCAAGGGGCATCATATTTTTTGGATGTGTGAATCAATTTATTTGAGTCGATAATGAGTAGTTTTAAGGAACTTCTTTTTATTAAACATGACGAGATTGGTTGATTTACAATTATTTTCAAGACCAAAATAAGTTTTTCAATTGAGTTAGTGATGAATATCAATTTAGAAATACTTGTAAGAAATCACTTCTTCTAGATTTCTATAGTGTTAGCATGTTTATTTAGTAAGTTACGGAAAATCTGTTAAAATAGATAATAAATATACATTAAAATATTCATTTTAATATATGGAATATCTATTAAGATTGACAATAAATATACATTAAAATATTTATTTTAATATAATTTGTAAATTAATATTTTAATTCATTTTGTAGGAGATTTTTTTTATGTATTAATTTTTTTATATAATTTGTATGTATTTTTCTTGTTTTACTTGACTTCAGTTAAAATGGGTTTATATAGATAACAATAATGTCTATTCATGATGCAAAACTTTTTATAAAGTGAAACTTTCCATCAAAATCATTTAGGCACCCACCTTGCCTTTTATTTATAAATGGAACAAATATATTTAATATATTTGTTGAATTCAATGTTTTATGTTATAGATAAGAATGTTGATGATATTATTTTGGAATATTATTGGATATACTATATTGATATTATTAGAAAAAGAAATTTATATTGCATGATATTACAAGTTAAATTAACATAGGCCTCAAGATTCATGACTAATGTTATTGAACATTTTACCTACAAAATATATCAAGTTCAATAATGGGAGCAAGCTTGTAAATTATGCTTTTTAATATGTATTAGATGCTTCAAACTTTGACATCCTTAATAGTTAATTATAGATGGTCCTTATAGAAGAAAGATGCTTGGTTTTGGGAGAAAGCTAAGCATGTGAATTATAATTTTTTTTTATATAATATATTTTTAAGTAAAATATAATAAATTAGTATTTTTTATTTACAATATTTACTTATCTCAATTTATAACTAAATATCATAAAATCTTTCACTAAATATCTAACAAAAATTACTACAATATTTTATTTTGAAGAAAATCCAAAATACTTGGGTAAAAAAAAAAATTCATAACTTTTTTTTAAAAATAATTATTTTTATAAATCAAATTTAATTTATAATTTTTTTAAATAAATTAAGATTTCTAAATTCAAAATTATTATAAATTAATAAAATATAATATTCATAAAATTAATGATTTTTTCCATTAACAAAGCTATAAATTTAATTATATATATATAATATAATTACAAAACAAAACTTAATTAATTTATCAAAATTATTTTTTTTCATTTTCAAACAATAAAATACAAAAATATTTTTCCATTTTAAAATAACATTAAATTGAAATTATAATAACTCTAAATTTATTTATAACGTTCATGGTAATCCAACTTTGCAATCTGATCCGCTCCTTCCAGGCCTCCTAGCCTACAATGACACAGCACTGTAACTGAATTCATGACCAGTTTTAGAAGTCTGGCTTGGTCCGAACACCCCCATCGAGGTCGATCTGGACTAGACTGTTCGACGGCAGTGTGATGGGGAGTTGTCCTGTCAATCTGCTGGGCATCGTCCAGACTTGATACCCAGTCTGTCGAGCATGCTATGACGTGACGGATGTTAACGGAGACGGAGAGGGCTCCACAGGACGCGACAGACGCTCGACCACCGGTATTTTATTCCGATTCCGGCCAGTGGAAATGGAAGCGATATGCAGGGACCACGCTAGCCAGCTGGCTTATCCAGTGTGAACGTACATCTTAGTTCACCATGTCTTCCTGTAGCCACACTCTGTTGCAGCCTCGATCGACTAAATGAGAATACTCGGGATATTTCCATTATGCATATATGTTAGCCCTTTCATTTCGCTTGTGTGATCACCGCCTTCGAGGATAAGGACAACGAGAACAATAAATGATCCTTTAATGTGTAGACAAGCGAGAATAGAGGGGATGCACCCTCCATGAAAAGGCCCGCGCGCCCCCCTAAGTGGAGAGAGTGGGGACCTGACAATACATTTTAATGCCAACCTTATAATATGAAATGAGGGTTTAAAAATGAACAATATGAGATGTCAAGGAACATGTTTGACCTTGTTTTCTCCATTAGCATAAGACACTGCTTCTTGTGCTATCCTAGCCCCTTGATTTGGTAGTTTGTCGGTATATCCATTATTCTCCCGTAATACATGAAAGTAAAAAAATTCAGTAGGCTTGTTAAGATGAGTTATTATATTTTAAATCCTCTTACAATTGGAGGTTCCCTTTTGATACCGAGACCTCATCTTCTGAATCACCTATGTGGAGTCTCTAAAGACCATTAACTTCGAGATGTTTAATGTCGAGGTTAATTCGAGATGTTTAATGTTGAGGCACATCTATCCATTCTGCCTCATTGTTTGGTTTTATTCCTAGACCCCAACCAAAGAAATTGACAATTTTTCCTCCTGGATAAAAATGATCCCTTCCGCACCTGCCTCCCTTGCACACATATCTTCATATTAGATATTAAAAATAATTATAATTTTCATTGAAAAAACTAATTATAATTTGTTAACATTTAATTTTAATTTTGAATTTGAATAGTTGAGTTCCATAAGACCGAATTTAAATATTTTAAGATAGAAATTAAATGATAAATTATTAGTTTAAATTGAGTGGATTTTTTCATATAAACTATTTTAGATTAATTTTACTTGTACTAATATTCCATGTTTTTTTTAAAGATTTACCAATTTTCTTTCCTTAAATAATTAGTCCAAATTTGATAGAATATTTTATTTTGAAAATTACTTAAAAAACTTGAAAACTATATAAAATTTTTAAAATTTTAAATATTTAAAAAATATCATTTAACATTATTAAAATATCACTTTAAAAATGATTAAATTTCATCCTTAAAAATTTATATAAATTAGTTTATTAATTAAAATTAAACTAAAAAAAATCACGAATTAGTAAACCCATCATATAAACATTAACTTTTTCAGATGGAAAGATCCACGGGAAACCCAGCAATATTTCCCCACATTCGTGGATGGTAAAGGTGGTAAACTGCCGATCATCCTAACAGAAGGCCTAACCCCAGAGGACTCAAGGCTCGAACCCGTGACCTCCCCCCGAACCGAGAGAGTGTACGCACGTCTTACCGATTGAGCTAACCTTGAAACTATATAAACATTAACTTAAATCAACTACACTCTCAACTAATTTATTTAGATTAGTGAACCCATGATATAAACATTAACAAATCAATTGTAATTTCAACTTTAATAATTACAAGTCCATTTATACTTTAGACTTAGTGCTTTGAATAATTCTCCCATAGAAGAAAAAAGTGCCCATGTACTAATATTAAGAAACAAATATGCATGAAAATAATTACTTTTATGAAACAATTAGATGTGAAATCCTTTGTATGGAATTTAAAATTATTTTTTATACTAAACTTACTCGCAAGAAAATAACCCCCACAAAAATTTAAAATCATTTTTTATACCAACCATACTCGACAAGGAAAATAACCCCACAAAATGGCTTAGTGGTTGTTTTGTTGCATACATCCCGAGGGTTCAATATACATTAAAACGCATCCCATTGCTTAGATAAAAAAAATTATCTTACAATGTTTGACTCCACCAATATGGGAATTTAATGATCAATTGAATCCCTAACGCTGTGGGACCAGATTTGGGAAGAAAAGGCATGATAAATAAGAAATGAAAGACCCGGGATAAATTGAAATAAAATCTAAATTTAATGTAAAAATTAAATAACAGTAAGTGTCTTTGGTAATGGTAAGGTTTATTTTGGTGTACAACATTTCAAACATGTGACATTGAATGTTTTAAACCTATTAACCATTATCAATAGAAAGTCAAAAAAAAAAATGCATGTTGATTTTATGTTTTGATCCCCTTTTCATACTCGCAATATATTTCACAAAATGTATACATCTTTTCTATTATTCAAGTTTTTTTTTGCGTAGCTTATGTGAACTCATATACATCATTTATGTGAACTTATAT
The DNA here is from genome assembly GCA_001517045.1 of Pseudotsuga menziesii. NCBI lineage: Eukaryota > Viridiplantae > Streptophyta > Pinopsida > Pinales > Pinaceae > Pseudotsuga > Pseudotsuga menziesii. Next base: position 20,558 of record LPNX010258678.1, read on the forward strand.
ACACAAATAATTAAAATATATTACTTGTATATCAATATTTCTAGGAGCATGTCTTGTAATCCTTTTTAAGATGTTTTCATTGTGTTTATTGCAATAAGTTTTTGTCTTTTTTTTCATTTAATTTTTATAAAAAAAAAATTGCATTAATGAAATATGTTTTATAAAGTAAATAAAAAATTTCATTATGACACAAAAACATTTTTAAGATGGATAGTGTTTTTAATGGTGATGCACACAAGTGAACATGTTTCAATAACACACATTTATGTATTTGCATCTTTAGGGAGCACCACATAAACCAATGTAAAACAATACAAAATCCCTCACACTAAGTCTCTTACATGTTTGGTTCAAAGTGGTGCACTATAAAATTATAAATACATCAATGTGCCAATATTGTATAATGCACATTGCGCAACTCAAAAGCATTTTCTTTAAACTAATGAGGACATTATTTGGAATCTAAGGCAACGGGGTGCCCAATCTATTAAGATATTATTTACATAAAAAACATTATAGAGGTCATCAAACAACCTAATCAACAAATATAGTAAGCCCTAAAAAACAAATGTTATTTTGAAAGGCTAAATAAACTAAACACTTATTGTTAGGCTTTGCCACATAAAAAGATAGAGGGAAGCAACAACAAAGTCAGGTTTGTATCATTGAAGTTTAGTCTTAAACACTTCTATTTTGTTGAAATGAAATGTAAAGACAAAATAGGAATAAATCAAATATTCATGGAATTTGTTAATCAATGGAGGGGAAATCTATTGAGATGAAGAGAATGCAATTACATACCTAAAAATTCTCCCCCATCAATTTGCATGTGGCCCCACAATGACCACATACAAATTATACTCTTTAAAAACATGTCTACTTCTATTTCTTGCTTGGTAAATGTCTTTTTGCAGAAGTCTCCCCTCTAACTTTTGGCACAATATTGATGTAGGTTTTTTTGTTTAACTTGCTTTTACAAAATGAGGTAGTTTCCATGTTGGTTTTGAAAGACATATAAACATGATCAATTTGATTTTAATAAAAGGTTCTAAGTTTAACTAAGGTAGATCACCTAAGGGGATATTAGTCCACTTGAAGGGAAGGGTACCACATCATGAGGTAATTGCCATGGTGATTTTAAAAGACATAAAAATAATCATTTTGATTTTAATACAACATTCCAAGGTTGACTGAGGTAGATCACCTAAGGGGATATGATTACACTAGAGGGGAAATGTGTTATGACCGAAGGGGGAATATATGACGTTAAATGTATATGATATGACCCCAAGGAGAGCATATACGGGGTTAAATATATATATGTAATGAAGTAAATGTATATGTAATAGGGTTGGGCTAATGAAAGACCCACATGTGCAATGACTAAAGAGGTATATATAAAGGTGATGTTGTCATTGTTGAGAGGAAGAAGAGAATGTGATACGTGAATGTATTGGGTTTTCTTAAGGAGGTTCTCCTAGTCTTTAAGGAGTTATTTTATAACTCATCTCTCTTATTTATCTTGGAGCTGTGCTCCACGTTTACATTTTCGTACATGATGTGTACTTGATTTATTACGTTATCTTAAGGATTTGGTTCATAACATTTGGTATTTGTACTAAATGTTATGAACCAAATCCTTAAGCTAGCGTAATAAACATAGTGCATACTATAATACCCCCAATTTGACCCTTGGAATATATTAAATCCATTATGTAAATGTTTTCTTATTTGGACTATATGATTGGCTTATTAAGCCAATTCAAATGCTATGTAAATATTATGTTGATTAATAACATGAATGGTTGAAGATGGTCGTGCAAGATGCACCAAAGGGGTTATGATTTCACTAGAGGGGAAGAGGAAAGGGGTTATATGGGAGATTGAATCTTGGATGCCAACTGCTAGGCATATACCCAATCTAATTGTTGCCATGAGCCTTGAATGATCCAATTACTTCCTTTTTCTACATTCACTCAATCATTAAATTCTTGTGTGAGGTTGGTGGGTGAAGTCCCTTCAGGCCGTAAGTAAGTATGGGGATCAAAGGAGTTCTAGGACAATTGCAAGAGTCCCTTTCCTCATGGTCATAATTTATGTCATTGGAGCTTGTTGCTTTCTCTTCTATCCTACCTCGGGAGTTAGAACCACCATATTACCTTTGCAAACATGCATGCTCATAGGGGCATCGCACATTCCTCCTTACCATATCCGAACGACTTACCCATCCTCGAGAAGAGGTGGGGGAGACACATTCACCCACTCAGACATTCGTTCACACTCAGATCCCTCAAGCAGTAAAGAAGCATATGGATTGATGGAATTCTAGGATAGTCACAATAGTCCTTTTAACCATGGCCAGAATTTATGTCATGGGAGCCTTTTGCTTTCTCTTCTATCCTACCTTGGGAGTCAGAACCGCCATCTCACTTTTTCACTCATGCATTCTCATAGGGGGATCATGTATTACCATCTCCCAAGGACTTACGCATCCTCGGAGGGGTGGGGGGGGGACATAAACAAATTCACCCACTCATACATTCATTCACACTTAGACCTTCATTGACACATAGAATACCTCAACACCTTCATTGCGAATTATTTTACATGGAATCTCACCTGACAAAGCTCGTTTCCCTACGTAGACCCTCATGGAATTACCCCACGTAGACACCATTACCCTTGCAGACGAACACACACTACTTGCCCCTACATTGTCACAAACTTATCCCTATACCATATTGTTCACTACCCTTTAATCCCGAATGGTTACTAGAGAGAGAGAGAGATAGTTGTAAGTGAGCCTGGAAGGTGTTGTTTGAGGTAGGTATTATGGAGACAAGGGTATGCGGGTTAGGTAAGACTCTTGTAGGGATATGTATGAGAGATTAATTGAGTAGGGAGAGAAATAGGGGTTGTGGGCTAAGCTTTATAATCCTATAGGTGTTTTCCTTCACCCTAACGGACTCATAGCTCAACTTGGGGTTGGAATATCAACATAAATAGTATATGCTATACATAGTACCTATGGTTGGGTGGAAAATGACACTTAAATAGCCAATTGCTAGATTTGCATACCAGATAAGTATTTTCCTTTCCTTTGATTTATATTTGATATGATACATTGTTATTTGATTTATAATGAATCATGATTATGCATACGATGTATTGTGATGGTAAATGCATGTATTGGCATGTGTGGAATGAGTCATATATGGCCTTCGTGCTTGATTTAGAATACATAATAAGATCCTATCCCCCTCTATGTTCTTTAATTGATGGAAGATGATGCTACATAGTGGTAGTAGAGTTGTAGATTGCAACACCGGAGCTATATGGGCCATAAACCCACATAAGCCGAAACTGCAGGTGAAGTGCTTGAAATGTTTTCCCTAAGAAACCAGTGGTATCGTATCGTTGAAGTTGTGGGGTAAAGCCCACAGAGAACTCCAGTTATGATGACACATGGAAGAAGCTGAGTGGCTAGCAGAGTTTTGGCGTCGAAATTGCCTCATGGAATTCCAAAAGGGAGGTCTAACAAGAAAGCTTGATGAAGAAAACCCGATAGTGAATTGGATGATAAAATGTGGCAACAACCAAGAAGGTGTTGTTGTATTGTATCAGGGGTGTCAATAAAAATGTTGCGGTACAAGCTCCAAAATTTTTGTTCGTAGAGTATAGTTTTACTATGGTGTTAAGTGGTAGAAGCCGATTGCTTGTTGGACATCTGCATCAGGGGTGAGATTAGTGATACTCAGGAGAAACCCCATTAGCTGAACCTGATAGTAGTGAAAAGTGGTAGAAGTTGAGGGGTTTTCGAAGTTTGGTATCAATGATGATAGTAGTGGTACTCGAGAAATCCTCGATGATTTTCATCCAACAATTAATGGGGATTTAACATGTGGCAGTAGTGGAGTGGGAAACAAAGTGCTCAATGCATAGTTTCCAACAAATATGTAGAGGGGGAACCCTGATATAGAAATCTTGACGACATATTAGACGATGACATGTGACAAATCCAAATTGGTTGTTGGTGTTTAATATCGGAGGTATCAACATGTGAATCTGGTAGAAGCCTCAAAATTTTGGCCTAATAACCAATTGGAGGTTGACGCATGGTAACTACATATTGGACATCAGAGGTTAGTCCATTGATTTGGAAAATTGTGTAATTGTTTGGGGATCCTATGGAGAACCCCGAAAATAAAATTTGTGTAGTTGTTTGGAGGTCCTGTGGAGAACCATAGAATGAAAGCCAAAGGAGAGACGTAAAGGGACACACATTAGCTCAATGGAGTTTTTACATTGGGGTTAATTTACAATGTCACAACCGAAGGGTCCGATGGGAAAATTCGATGGCAAGTCCTGATGGGACATGTGGTGGCACATCACAGTTTTTCATTGAAGACTTATGTTGGCCCTAGGAAAAGATAGGAAGAATTCAGTTAGAATTCTGCTTGGAGGATAAAGAGTCTGGTCACAGGAATAAGAAGCTCTGACAGAAGCAGATGAAGGCAGAGGAGAAGTTGCGAAAGAAGTAATTGTGGAAGGAAGAACAAGGTAGAAGAAGTAGCTACAGAGGAAGCTGCTATGGAGGAAGATCGAAGTTGATAAGGAAGAAAAATATAAGATAGAAGAATTAGTCATAGAGAAAGTTGCGACATGAGAAGAGTTTGTGAAAGAAGATAAACCACGACAAAAGAGAATCCATGAAAGAAGAGAAGCCGCAATAGAAAAGAAGCCACGAAAAAGGAAAGGATGCGATGAGATCGGCTGCGATGGAAGGAACCACGACAGAGAAGGCATGCAATGATGAACCGACTAAAAAAGACAACTTGGGAGATCGTGGGTACGAAGTCAGCTAAAGTTACATGTGCTGTAATGAATAAAAGCATATTTGTATTTTGGGCCAATAGTGCCCACTGACAAGTGTAACTAGAATATGAATGACAACATGTTGGATAATATAATGAAGTTTGCTGAATGCGACATGTAAAGAGTCTATAAAAGGAAGAACCCAAGCTGTATGTAGGTTACTTACTTTCTTACTGTGACTTACCTCCTCTTTTGTTACTTGTTAGTTTCTTAATTCCTAGTCAGTTAGTTGTGTACGTAGGAAGATTTTGTAGATCCAGGTTGTGTGTGGATCGATAGTTCAGTTGAAGAGAAGAGTTAGTCTATCTAGGATGTGTGCAGATCGATAGTAGAGTAAAGTAGGAGAGGATTGAACGACAACAAAATAGAGAGAATGAGAGGAGAGACAAGTCTGTATATACAAGAGAAGAAGATATAGAACACAACCTGTAGCTAACTGCATAGACAAAAGGTGCCATATATTTGTCATGCCAAATGAAGAGCGTCTTCGTGGTTTTTCCAAGATGGGTTTCCATGTTAAATATTGTTTCATTGATTAGATGATGAATGTGTTTATGTTGGACGAATGTATATGATGAACGTGCTTAAGTTGTAGGAATGTATATTGTGAATAAGTGTTTATGTATTTGCTTATGAATGAGTTCTCTTATGTATGAGTCACACTATTGATAGATAACCTATATGTTAAAGCTTATATTATTGTATAATCTCTGTCAATGGATAAGTTAAGTAGTGTCTTATCTACGCATAGTAATAATAAGTATTACACCCACTAGATTTGGCCGAGCTAGTTGGTAAGGTTCCAAGGGAAAAGAAACCCCCACCCAACTGTGGAAACATGGTTATAGCAGTTACCCATAAGATATATCTCGAGTGAGACTGCATCTATGTCACAAGTGCTATCGACTGAGCCTTTCTTTTTCGGGCCGATATCGTTGGATTTGTTGCACAGAAAAGAAGGTCTGAACCTGGGTCGAAGGAAGAAACACCAACAAATGGTTTCATTTTCAGGATCGTGAATCATTTGGTGAGGTATATGTTTTGGCATCCGACGAAGCCAAAAATCCAAGACTGTGTGGATTTTAAAGCATTAGAGTTTGCACATGAAGATAGTAAAGGATCATGATTGAATCTGATGAGGTGGTTGGAATAATACCTTTATATGGATATTCATGAGATTTTATTTTTCGAGTTCCCTATTGTGTTGTATGAATGGTTGTTGAAGTTAGCAACCCAACGAAAAAAATTCCAAGGAGGAGAACCGACAGAGTGGAATCCTTAGCTGGTTCAACGACTAAAGAGTATTAGCAACCCTATTTCAAGGGTTGTTGATTTTTGGTAAAGAGTATTTTGGAGGGATACATTACTGAGTTTGTTGTCGACACAATAACCTCATATAGTGAGGCAGAAAGAAATTTTTTCCAAGGACCACAAGGAAGATACTTGACATCTTTAAAAATCTGGATAAAGATGCCTGTATGCAGAAAAAGAATCCTGAGTATGGGGTCTGATAGTTAGAAGGACTGTGCATATTGTTATAGCTGATTTTACCACACTAGGTGAATCACACTTGTATGGCCTTCCCCTGTCCCTCTACAGACTCCTTAGGCCCCTTGGACCATTTTTTGTCCTTTGATGTTTCCTAGACCATCCCTATAAACATGTGAAAATCCATATACGTGACTTTTAAACCCCTTATCGCGTATATACGCGGGTTTGACCCCTAAAACCACGTACATCGGGATGTGTACAAAATCCAAATCCTTTTGGAGTTTTCCTTGACATGGATCCGACTCACTTGTCTCCTGGCCTTCCATATGCCTTGAGATCGCTCGGATTCAACCTTTCATTACCCCTTTGAAAAGCTATATAAGGAAATCTTTGGATACATTGAAGGCATAAGAGAATTGAGAGAAAAGAAACTATAGTCCATTGTTGCCGGAACTTGTGCTTGAGTCTGCATCCCTTTGTCCCTTGGAGCACTTTTGTGTTCTTCCCAAGCTTGCCTTTTGCTTGTGAGCTTGCTATCGAGAGATGGAGGATTGAGGTGGTGGAGGCCCAAGTGGGGGATTCAGTTTCTTCAATTCGCAGACGTGCCGACATAGGTTGTATCCATTGTAATCTTTGATTTTATATTAATAGAAATATCTTTTCTTGTGCAATAATGTATGTTTGAATGAATATTTTATCCATGGATGATTTCAAATGCTTATACGTTGTTGATTATATATGCTAGAATAGATCTAACACCAATATATATAGTATGATTGTCTTGTTTACTTGTTGTTGAGGAAGTGATTCATCAATTCAAGCTGAAGTTGGAAAGCTCAACGAGGATCTACTTCAACCGTCTGGAATAAGGTACGAGGTCTAATCCTTTAGTGTTAAATGTTTGATTTCTATTGCATATTGGAAGGGATTGATTTATGGAGTCAAGCTGTCTGTTGTGGTACCCCAAGCCATAGGAATTTCTCTTCGTAACAGAATTGGCGACTCCGCTGGGGAGTTCCTAGTAGTTGTCCTTTGGGGGTTTTTTATCGGCATTCAATGACTTTGAATTGCTCTTGTTTCTCTTGTTTCTGTGTTAGGTCTAGGGGCATGTTTTCCTGGTAGTGTATGATTGGTGTGAAGTTTGTCTCAGCTTGTCTGTTTACCTTTATTTTTATGCACCTTTCTTCTTGTACGCGAGTTTTTAACTCACAGTCGCGTATATATGTGGGTTTCACTGCTATTTCCGCTTACACACGCGGGTTTACTGTGAACAGTCACGTATGCCCTTAGTTTTTCCTTCTAGAGGAAGATTGATTATTGCTGGGTGAATTTGGATGATTCCTGAGTCTCCTTTGATACTGCTAGAGTCTATATACACCTCTGTTTCTGACCGGAGACGGTTTTTTTAGTGTAAAATTTCTTTTTGAAGAATGTTCTTGTCATTGCATTTTCAATTTTTTGTTTTGGGATTAGTGCATTAGATTTATTTTACCTTAATACTTTTCTTGAGTGCCGCTTGAGTGTGATTGCAGAGTTTGGGGGTTGTAGAACCATTCTTTTGCTTTAGTATCTCATTTTTATTTCAAAAAATCCAAAAATATTTGATTATCATTATGCATTGCATCTTGCATTTTGCATAGTACTTGCACTAGATTTGCTTTGGAGTATTAGTTAGGATTTCATATAGGAAAGTTTGCATCTATCATTCGAAGAAAATTGTGCATCTCACGTAGTGGCATACCCTATTTTTCATGGACACAATGCATTTGCATTGATTGTTAGGTGTGCATTTTGCTTCATGTTGTGTCATAACGCCATTAGTTGCATGGCCATATACCTCTTTTGAGTAATAAAGCCAATTAAAATCAATGCTTAATTAAAATGAACTACACTATTTTATTTGATAGCGTTCACCAACAAGATTAGGTTTTAGGGTCTTGGAATAGTTCATTGTGAATAAATTCTCCAAGACCACTAAAAAACAACATGTATGTGTCTGTCCAGGTGAGTGTGTGAAATTCCTTGGTATAACCAGTGTTTCTCAGGATCCTCCTCTCAAAAGGGAGTTAAGCACGAGGCCATGTGAGTGGTTATTGATTGGGATGACCCCTAGTCATAACTGAGTAGCACTGGAGATATTTCCAGGATTGTATTCATATCTGGGGGATCTTTCGAGATTTTTGGGCTTTGCCACCCTGCCCATACGGTTAATCCCCCCTGCGACTGTCTACCTGAGCATTGATTATATTGAGGTGACGTTAGTGGCCTTACCTAGGATATCGAGGGGGTACTCTGCAGGGGTTATTCTACGGGTGTCCCGGTCAGGTTTGGGTCGGACAGCATAGTCGCTTTATGCGTTGAAGCTGAGGGCCACAATAATTGGTTACGTACCTCTGCTTGTTGTGTATGGGAGTCTCAAGCCTCTCCTAGGCGAGACATAGCTATTTCATTCAAGAGCTGACTTATCCTACCCTTGATTGCTTGTGTTTGGATTTAGATTTTATTGGTGTATGCTCTGTGCACATTAGCATGCCTAGGGTTTGCGTAGATAGAGAGTCTTTTATATTTTTTGAGTCATTGTGGATTTGGGTGCGATGCCTCACCGTTCTCGTCGTTTACCAGGACTTCCACCTTCTACATTTCCTCCTCCTTTGAGAGACAGTGATAGACAGTCCAGGCGGACTACTTCGCACATTGATTCACCACGATGGGAGACCATGTTGAAGGTATTCCTGAACCACCTTCTCCCATTCAAGTGGAAGATGGGGAGTTTACTCCTAACTATGATCCTTCACCTAATTTGACTGAGTTAGGTCCTGTAATTTTTGAGATAGGTACTTTTCATGATGGACCTACTTACTCTAGTGTTGATCCCCCATTGACGCATCGCCGGTATGGAATGCCAGAAGATGATGAGACTCATTTTGAACCCGCGAGCACTAGTTATGGTAGTTATGGTATGTCTGGTTTTCCCGCACATGATATGGCATTTCATGTCGAATCAGAGTTTGAGCCTAGAAATATGCCTCGGGGCATTCTCATTCCTTACCATGCGAAGAGGTTTGGGAGCACAAGTCACATTGCACCTTCCATCCCGGTGGTGGAAGCTACATCACATATTCCTCCTAGGCCTAGGGCTAGTGATCCTATTAGGATACCAGATCCAAGACGAGTGACTATAGGGAAAAACACGCACATAATTACACAGGTCCCTTCGTCCTCTGTCCCTAGTTCTTCAAATGTTCACCCTCCACCTTACTCACGTGGTCCTTTGGGCCGGAATGTTGCTACGAGTAAGGTCCATACTGCTGTTACTTGACCAGTTGTGTCTCAGGTTCAAGTACCACCCATTGTTTCAGGAGGTCATGTTCATACTTCTAGAGGTCATGTTACTACTTCTAGAGCGTATATTCCTACTTCCGGAATGTATATTCCTACTTTCGGAGCATATATTCCGACTTACGGAGTGTCTCATGGGACATCTCATGTGATGCCTTATGGACCTTATTATGGGACGTAGTATGGATAGGGTTCTTCACCTTATGGGTGTGGGTATCAACAACCTACTTACTCTCCAAATTACAGCTTTGTAGCTCCGAATAGTCAAGGTACACCACACTATGGTGCTTCCATGCCACCTTATACGGGTCAAGCGGGAGGAGGGCACTATGGCCAAGGCCATGGTGGTTATAGTAATCAAACCTATGTGAATTAGAACTATCAGGGAGCGGTCCATCGACCTACTCATCCTAGGATCCCTTTCCTTGCAACGCTAAATCTTCCTGACTTGTCGAGATTGACGAACGATCCTGTAGCTCATGACCCGGCTTGGCCGGCTGTCCCTACTAAGCTTCCCTTGGACATACCCAAATTCGAGGGCAAATTGGGAGAGGATCTGAGTGAACATGTTACTACCTTTCACCTATGGTGCTCTTCAAATTCCTTATGCCAAGATTCGATCCTTTTAAGGCTGTTTCAACGCACCCTTACAGGGCCTGCCGTGAAATGGTATATAGAGCTACCTAGGGGGGCATTCGCTTTGTTCGATGACCTAGCAATCACTTTTCTTAACCACTTCCAGCTACTAGTGCGTTATGACATTGGTACGAAACTCTTGTCAACATTTCAGCAGGATAAAGCCACACATATCTCGGATCATATCCAAGAGTGGCGTAGACGGAAGAGGTTGATTAAAGCCTTTATACTGCCGGAATTCCTCCTCGAATTGTTTCTTAAGCCATTATTGCCTTATATAGCGAAGGATGTTTCTACATCCAGAGTGCAAAATGAGGAACAAGCCATTTTTAGGGTGCAGGAACTGGATTTGATTTATGCTCAGTCCGGTTTGTTATATGAGATCATTCCTAATGCTCTGCATTCTAGTTTCGACCCCAAAGTTAAAATTGGACCACATGCCGATGGTATTGTTGGTTGTGTGAGTGCTAAACATGTGGATTCAATTGCAAAACAATTCATTCAATTATCAATCAACCAATCTGCTTTGGCACAAGCCATGGCTTCGTCTCAACCCACCCAAACGGCGAGTGTGCTTTCGATGCAATCATCGGACCAGAAGGGTAACCAGTAACCCGAAAGGAATAAAAAGAGGGGTAAGAACAATCATAAGGGTGGGAATAGGAATGAAAATTCTAATAATAACGACAAGAACTCCCATAATGCTGAGGGGGACAAGCAAGCTAAACGTAAGGTTAAATTTCCTTGCAAGTTGTGTAAGGAAGATCACCTCACTTACTTGTGCCCTCGTATCGATGAAGCCTCGAGATTCTTAGTGCAGGGCCCAGCTGTGCTGACTAACCCTTTGCCTCACAATCAAAACATGAACCCAAGAACCCATGATCAGTCTGGTGGTGATCAAGATCCGCTGGAGGGTAGTGGTCCTGGTTGCATTAACATGGTATGTGCTGCAAAAGTTGTGACCCATGCGAAGGACTATGGTTCATCACAACCCAACCTAGGAAAGGAACCTGATCCACTAGGGACTCCTTTGCGTATTGAAAAACCTGTGGATAAACCTGAAGTTGCACCTCGTATTCCTAAGGGAGTCCTTAAGCGTTCGGGGCACAATCCTAATGCCCGAGCCACTCGAAACTATTCTGTTGTCGAGGATTTGGGCCACACTCCTTGTGCGATGTCTGCATTAGAAGTACTTCAGAGTTGTCCTTCGCAAAGGAAGGCTTTTATTTCTGCCCTTGGTGTGAATGATGATAATTCTTCCTTCGTGATTAAATTTGAAACCGTAGGACTTCAGCCTCGCTTGCCTTACTATGTGTCTCTTTTGATTCATGTAGAATGTCTCAACATGACCGTCAAGCGCACTGTGATTGACGAAGGCGCTGCTGCTTCTGTGATGTCTTTATCGTGTTGGAAGGGTTTAGGTTCCCCTGAGTTGTCTAAATCGACGACCATGTTAACTGTGTTTGATGGGAGATCGTTTAGGTTGCACAGGATCCTTCCTTCCCTTAAAGCCCATTTGGGAGGGAAGACCATTGTGATAGAGGTTGAGGTGGTTGATGTGCCCCTTGACTACAATCTCTTGCTGGGTAGGAATTGGATGTACAGTATGCAAGCCGTAGCTTCTTCACTATTTCATGTTGTATGCTTTCCATTTAATGGGAATATAGTTACGATTGATCAAACGTCATTCAAGAATCCATCGGTTACCGCATCTTCGGGAGCTTCGATCTTGATTGTAGAGCACTCTCAACCGGCAACTAGGAGTGTGGGTGTGGGCATGTATCCATCCCTCATGGGAAGCTTTAGTTGTCTTGCACCTATCCTTATGATAGGGTCTAGTTCCAGTGAGGCTTTGACATCTGTGAGATTGTTGTCTTTTCGCATGAGTGATATGGAATATCCTTGGATTCTTCCTACACCGAATACTTCGAGTGAGCCCATCATGATGGACGTGTTGTTGCCTGCAACTATGGTAGCTTATCAAGCTAATCTTGGATGTGTTGCAGAGCCTAGTCCTTCCTCTTTGCGGACGGAGGACGAGGACCCGTATGTGCTGCTTACATAGGCAGTACAGTCTTCTCACGCACACGACTGCGTTGATAGTGTTTTTCCTTCAGACGAAGCGATTATTGAGGCCACGTCGGGAGTTGAGCCACCATGGGAAGAGTTGCATCATAGATCTTAATTTCTTCTTGAGCTTGATCGGTTGGAGCGTGAGGACTTTAGGGAGGTTCTTAGTGAGAGAGTTGGTAGTCCCATGGTTCCATTAAGCTCTCCTGGTTTGATGGCTAATGGGAACATGGCAAATATATCTCCAATGATTCCTATCAATATCTCTCACAATCCTGGCAGGATAGAGAATGTCTATATTGGGGCAGAATGTTCCCATGCTGAGATTCAAGAATACACCGAGTTGTTTAAAGAATTTCATGATATATTTGCTTGGTCTTATGATGAAATGCTAGGTATCGACCCTCGCATTGCTGAACATGAGATTAAGACTTATCTTAACGCTAAGCCTGTTCGACAATGCTTGCGTGCAGTGAATCCTAGGAAAGCACCCGCGATTAAGGTAGAGGTAGAAAAACTGTTGAAAGCCAGTTTTTATCTATCCCGTTCCCTTGACGGAGTGGGTTTCAAACCCCATTCCGGTTGATAAGAAGTAGGGAGTGATCCACATATGTACTGTTTTCGTGATTTGAATCGTGCCTGTCCTAAGGACAATTTCCCCACACCATTTATTGATCATATTTTGGATGAGTGTGCGGGTAGCGAGGTTTTCTCCTTTATGGACAGCATTTCCGGATACAATCAGATACAAATTAAACCCGAGGACCAACATAAGACCGCATTTATTTGTCCTTGGGGAACTTTTGCATATCAAAAAATGCCTTTTGGCCTTAAGAACGCCGTAGCTACTTTTCAGCAGGCTATGACCTTGATATTCCACGATCTAAAATTGATTATCAAAGTGTTTTTGGATGACCTTGCTGCTCATTCTCGTATGAGAATGCATCATTCCTATCATTTGAGATTGGTATTCGAAAGGTGTCGCCATTATTTGGTCAGGTTAAATCCTCACAAGTGCATCTTTTGTGTGAAGTCCAGTCGCTTATTAGGATTCATTGTTTCTAAAGAGGGTATAAGAGTCGACCCTTTGAAGGTTGAGGCAATACTTCAGTTGTCTCCCCCGAAAAACATTTGTCATCTTCAATGTTTGCAAGGCATGGCAAACTTCTTACGGAGATTCGTTGTCAATTTTGCCAATTTGACTAGAGGCTTCATGCGTCTTTTGAAGAAGGACACCACCTTTTGTTGGGATGAACGAGCCCAGGAGTCCTTTGATGCGCTCAAGCGAGCCCTAGAATTGACCCTGGTGATTAGTCCCCCAGACTATAGTCATGATTTTCTACTTTATGTGGCCGCGTCCATGGAGATGATTGGTATGGTTTTGGTTCAAGAGGATGAGGAGCTCCAAGAGCATGTCATATACTATCTGAGCCAGAATCTTATTGACGCGAAGATACGTTATTCTCATGTTGAGAAGCTTGCCTTAGCTACCGTACATGCGGTTCAACGGTTGAGACATTATATTCTCCTTTGCCAGACCTTGGTTGTAGCCCATGTCAATCCATTTCAATTTGTCCTCACTCGAAGGATGATTGGGAAAAAATATAATAAATGGATTATCATCTTGCAAGAATTCGATCTCGATTTTGTTTCGGCAAAATCGATGAAATCGTTAATTTTTGCGGATCTTATATTGGATTTCCCAAGTGAAGCCGAGGAGTTGGTTTGTGAAGATACATTTATCGATGTGCACATCTTCTTAATCTCAACTTTAGACCCATGGTATGGGGATATCATTATATATTTACAAACATTGAAGGTCCCTACTCACCTCTCACGGGATGAACGACGACGGTTACGTCATGTGTCTAAGAATTACCTCATAGTGGATAACACTTTGTACTGCCGTGGGGTAGATTCCATTTTACGACGTTGTTTAACTCATGAAGACACTGAGGTAGTGCTGAATGATTGCCACGGAGGGGCGTGTGGCGGTCATCTATCTGGGCTTTCTATAGCCCAAAAAATCTTAAGAGCGGGTTATTTCTGGCTGTCGATCTTTAATGATTGTGTAGATGCGGTCAAGAGGTGCCATCCTTGCCAGGTGTTTGCACGTAATATGTGCTCGAAACCTGCCCCGTTACATCCCATCATCACTGTCGGTCCCTTCACTAAGTGGGGGTTAGATTTTATGGATTGCAACCCAGCTTCAGCTGGGGGGCATCATCATATCATAGTGGCTATTGACTACTTCACGAAATGGGCTGAGGCTATGCCTACAGTTAAATCCAACGGTGAGACAGCCGTGCACTTCATATTTAACCAGATTATTACTCGGTTCGGTATTCCGAAAGAGCTCATCACTGACCATGGCTCGCACTTTTAGAATTGTATGATGGAAGAGTTGGCGTCAAAGTTAGGGTATAAACAAGAGCATTCCTCCTCTTACTACCCTCAAGCGAATGGACAAGTAGAAGCAATGAACAAATCACTCAAATCCATTCTCCAACGAACCATCGCACAAAGCAAGAATAATTGGCACATTATGTTATATCATGCTTTGTGGGCTTATAGAATCTCTTTTAAGACTGCCACAGGTTTTTCTCCATATCAACTTGTACATGGAGTGGAGTTGGTATTGTCGGTTGAGTGTGAGATTCCTTCTTTGAATCTAGCCATAGAGCTCTTACCAGACACTTCCCTGTTGGAGGAGCATTTGGTCCACCTTGAGCAACTTGATGAGCAGTGTCGAGTTGCCTTGGTGGCTTTAGAAGTAAATAAGCATTGCATAAAGGTCTAGTACGATAAGTCTGTCCGTCTAAGGAGGTTTAGTGAGGGATACTTGGTCCTTATGTGGGATCAACCGAAAGAACCCTTGGGGGCAGGAAAGTTTAACCCTATGTGGCGTGGTCCTTACGTCGTTAAATGTGTGTTAGAGAAGGGCGCTTATGAGTTAGTGGATTATGAGGGAATGACCTTGGCGGAGCCTAGAAATGGGCTCTATCTCAAAAAGTACTATGCATGATTTTCAGCCAAGGCTGGTTATTGTATATTATTGTACAATTTTTCATAGGTAGGTCTTTTTCTTATGGTGATCGGGTTTGTGATTAGTTTTCGTTTCTTTTGGCAGATGTGAATGGAATCTTCCACCTTCATAGGATTCTCGGATGGTGCGAGCCGTCACACTCAACACTCAGCCTCTGCTGCTTGGGTGTTTTATACTCCTATGGGTCAGGTATTGTCTTCAGGAGGCATATGTTTACGGCCATCTTCGAACAATGTTGCTGAGTATAGCGCCGTTATTGGGCTTCTACGGGATGCCATTTTACATGGCATTCTCTCTCTTGAGGTACGTCTTGATTCGGAGTTAGTAGTGTCACAGCTTAATGGTTTGTACCAAGTTAGAAATCTGACATTATTAAGAAGATTCTTACGTGTGAGATTATTAGAACGACAATTTGACAATATAACATACATACATATTCCAAGAATTAATAATCAAGTTGCTGACTCATATGCTAACTACATGTTAGATTGGCATTTGTTTCATACACAATAAGCTCATCACAAACATCAATTTTTACACATGTAAATAAATAAACCGATCATCATAAATTTTTTTATAAACATCCAAAATGTGGTAATACATAGTGTCATAATACAAAAAATGGGGCTCTTGAGCCACCAAAATATAATACACGGTAGTACAAAATGTATCACTCCCAGGTATCTAAGCCTGTGGAGGAGGAGGGGGGTTGTGATCGTGGAATGTCACTACGGCTCTAGCTAGCCGTCGAAATAGCCACACCCATGCTCGTGGTACACCCACCACCTAGCGCTGCATGGCCTCAGGCAAGTCCTCGACTTATGCCATGGGTACTCTGTGTGTCAGTCTCACGAAGTTGGTATGAATGATTTGGAGCGTCCGCTCCGCATCCACACCCGTGATATCGTCTCCTCTTCCCCTCCGTCTATGACGAGGGAAGCCTTCAGGCCGTCGTGGTCCCACATTTGCATGCATATTGTAGATGTCACTATGTATTGTCACCCAAAAACATGTCTTTTGATTCCACATAATAAAAAAACACAAAAAATTAAATAACTCAAAAATTTTAAAAAGAGGGTCGAGATTCATTACCTATGTCACCGTATGCCGATCCTGGTGGTAGCGGCATGTCCGGGTCTCCCCAGAAATCTATCCCTGCATAGGGGTAGTCATCGATGGCAACTATCTGTCGTCGCCACCAAGGAAAGAAATCAGCTGGATAGGGGTTGGACACCCTACCTCCACCCAGTCTGGGCATCGCATCCGCCCAACACCATTGGGATGGATCTCGAACTCCGTGTAGAGGAACATCAACTCTAGGGCTCAATTTGGGAACACGCTCAAAGAAAAACGTGCTCAGTATGCTGTTGAAACCAAAGTTTTGCACTCTGCCCATCTTGCACTCATTGAGCTGGTGTTTCATGTTGCCTAGTAGCGCAGTGCTCCAATCGTATACTGTGGGTCTCATGCACTCCACTGCATAGAACATCAGAGGCCGCGAGGCCTGGTGGAGTGAAGCTAAGCCTGCTATCCTGCCCAGTGTCAGTAGGATGGCCTTTAGGCCCAGCACCTGTATGGAGTTAGTTGGGATCTGACTCCTCACCTTCTCCGTGTCCAAATAGCAGTACACTGCAATGTACTCATCTATAGTCAGGCCACCTCTAGGCCCGCGAGGGAGTAGGTTCACCACTTCCCCCCGTCGGGAAAGTCCAGTAATAAAGTATATGTCCTCCATTTCTATGGTGAGGGACATCCCATCTATCTGGAATGACTCTGAGTATGGATCCCAGTAGTCCATTAACATCTGCAATAGTCTTGGTTTGGCTCTTAAGCCACTGAGACACCAAAATTTGTAAAGCCCACATGCACGTAACGCTTGTTGAGCCATTAGATCGGCCCTTACTACCTCTTCTACATCACCATGTTCACGTTCTCTCCATTCTAGGACCATCCTGCACATAAAATTTGAGTTTTGTCCATTAGAATACTTAAAAAACATTGAGCACGGTCGCATATGCGACTGTTTTCCAAACAACCGCTTATGTACGCGACTTTGAGGGGGTTTTCTGCGTATATCCAACCCTATATGCGGAAAAACCCTCGATTTTTGCGTGGTCCATGGCACGTATCTTAGAATGGCCTAGAAATCCAAATACAACATGGAATTTGACAAATTTTGCATTAAAATGAAAGAGTAGAGCATGGGTAAGTACCTGGAAAAAACGGTAGTGGATTCCGCTGGCTGGATCTCCTAGAATTCGCTGTTGATGTTCTGAGCTCAAATGGGTAAAAATTTCAAATGTTTTATAATGTTTTGAATTTTTTACTATTTATAGAAAATTTTCAAATTTTTGAAATTTTTTACCCCCTTTCCTATAGTTTGGACCGTTTCTAATCCTTTTGGACCGTTTTTTGACTAATTTATGATGTAGGAGACCTTTTTGAGTGCCGTTTCAGTCGTTGGATTGACTCATTCGTGCCAATTTCAGGTATCATGTCTAAACTAGCATATAGGTTAGGTTTCATCACCGTTTGCATTTTTCATGACCTTATGACCGTTTCATTATAGCCTTAGGTATGAACCCACTCTATTATGTCACGGAACCTTCTTGCTATTTTAGAAGTGGCATGATATGAATGGTAGAGATTGACCTTACATGGGTACCCTAGTTAGCGCCTTATTTGCATTTGGTGCCCATGCTGACATTTTGTCCCTTAGGGTGTGGGAGTCCGTTGTATAGTATTGCCATGACATTTCGCAAGAGCCTCATACTCCTCTTGATCTTTTGCTGGCCTATTTCCCTCAGGACTCCCTTATGTCAAGTTGTAATTGCATTATCATAAGCTTTGCCTGCTTTATTGAGCCTTACGCCGGATTCCCTGACATTGAGTTTCAGCCATATAGCCCAAGCTTGTCTCATGTCTAGCCATGCAGAGCCATTTTATATATCCTTTGCAGGTTGATTCCCTATTTTACCGGGAGAGGAGTTTCCCCTGAGTGTCGCTATCCTACACATGTATCCTTGCATTGAGCATAGGTATGTTCCACTGCTTGGAACTAGTTTGTTTTCCCATTATGACACTCGTCTCCTCCTAGTCTGTAACTATAAAGCAGTTTTATTCTTTTTCAAGATTTTTAAATATTTGAAAAAGTGCAAAAAAATAAAAAAAACCAAAAAGCCGAACAAGGAAAGATGTTATCTTTTGGCAGCTGTCGAGTCATGTTGCCTCTGAACAGAGCACTGTATATCACATCCGTTGGTTGGGTTTATAGTTTGACTTTAGGAGTTGTACTCATTTTATCTGAGTTTATCTCTATCGACTGGTTAAGCTTCCAGTCCCCATGGAGTCTCAGTCGATGCCTCCTGTGTCGCAAAGATGTCCCAGTTCTGTATATCGAGTCTATGCTGCCTTTATTCAGTCACCATTTTCCGTTATGCTCTTGTTTGAAGGAAGTTGAAACCTGAGTCGGCCATTCCTCAGTTATCTTGACTTTGCATGTCAGCCATTCCTGGTACAATTATTAGTTTGTGCACCTTATGATCAAATCCTTCCACATTATACAATTTTGTTGAGTACCTCATGTTGGATGATGGGGGATGCCTTAATGCCCTCCTTCCAGCGGATTTCATCCCATCGACTTCAGATCATTTATTCTGGGATTGGAATCTAGAGTCATTTTTGAGTGCCTTGGGACTTGCAGTCATTAGTGGCAGGTTCTCTCGCCATTGACAATTTTTTAGGAAAACATCAATGTCCCCTGATCGATTGATCCTCTCAAGTGTTCGACCTCAACACATTTATTCACACTTGTTAGTTTGCACTCTAGTACCTTGATTCCCATTTTCATTATCGGTGGGTGGTCTCACGTCTGTTAACGGTATACATCAATGACCGGTAATAAGACAATGCACTACTATGTTCGACCTTGACACCTCTATTCACATAGTAGGACATGTACTCGTAGCGGTTTGTGTAGAAGACCTTCCAAATTGGTGGCATCTCTTATATGCTACCTCCTTGATCATGCCAGTATTCATGAGATTTCAGCTCTCGTGACTTGATTCCAGTATATGTCAGACATTTCCAGCTATTATGGAGATCTTGATCCATTGTATATCTTCAGCCATTATGGAGATCATGATCCTTTGTATATCTTCATCATGGAGATTCTGATCTATGTATATTGTACGTGGCGATGACCACTTATGTGATAGTTTGTATCATGCCTATTCATGGCCATTGTACTCTTATGTATCCGAGACTGCTATATGTATTTGCAGTTATGTGCAGAGTTGTATCATTATACTATGCTGATTGGGTGGCTGGTCTTCCATTTGGGATCCTTCATCACTCCATTTCTAGGATGGACTTATAATGTATTTCGGCCATCGTATGACCCCTCTGACCTCACACATTAGGGGGCATCTGTTATAGCTGATTTTACCACACCAGGTGAATCACACGTGTATGGCCTTCCCTTATCCCTTTGCAGACTCTTTAGACCCCTTGGACCATTTTTTGTCCTTTGATGTTTCCTAGACCATCCCTATAAACATGTGAAAATCCATATACGCTACTTTTAAACCCCTTATCATGTATATATGCGAGTTTGACCCCTAAAACCACTTACATCGGGATGTGTACAAAATCCAAATCCTTTTGGAGTTTTCCTTGACATGGATCTGACTCACTTGTCTCCTGGCCTTCCATATGTCTTGAGATCGCTCGGATTTGACCTTTCATTACCCCTTTGAAAAGCTATATAAGGAACTCTTTGGATACATTAAAGGCATAAGAGAATTGAAAGCAAAGAAACTATAGTCCATTGTTGCCGGAACTTGTGCTTTAGTCTACATCCCTTTGTCCCTTAGAGCAATTTTGTGTTCTTCCCAAGCTTGCCTTTTGCTTGTGAGCTTGCTATCGAGAGATGGAGGATTGAGGTGGTGGAGGCCCAACCTTATGCTGCAACTCCAGGATATTCAGAAAGGGAAAGATATCCAAGAAGAACTCTGGTGTACCAGATATAGAATAGAGGGACACCATAAGGATAATTGTCTGGCTCTCATGAACTATGTCGCAGTGGTAGCGCCAAGCCTAATAGATACACAAGGGATTCCTTGGTGTTAAATATGTAAGACCCGAGGCCATCGGTTGGAAGAGTGCTTGTACTTGCAGAATATTGTAAGTACACCATCTAGTCTTTATTGTAAACTTTGTAAATATGTAGGCCATGATGAGAAGGATTGCATAACATTCCAACTGCTACAAGAGAAAAAAATGGATACCTACTTAATGAATACTGAAGAGAAGATACAAGGTAAGAGAGCACAAGTTGAATACCCACCTATCAATATCTACCGACCCAATATTAACAAAATATGTATCCTCAAACCCAATATCAACAGAATCAATATCTGTCTTAGCAACACTACTCTCAACCTAAAGGGGTTGGAAATTTTTGGGGCTGAGGATAACAACAAGGAGGAGGAGGATTTGGTCATGGAAGAGGCCAAATCATAAGCCATAATTGTGGACAACCATGACATTTTGCTCGGGCAATGTGCGTCCTGCGAAGGCATGTTCTTATTGTAAAGTTTTTGACCACGCGATTGAGGAATGTCTTCAACTGATTGCTAAGTGGCATGCCAAGAATATGGGAAATCCAATTCCCTTACAAAATCCCAATCTAAATCCCAACCAGAACATCTCGATGATTTGTACTGACCAGAGAGAAGCAAATATTACTGTCATGACAAGAGGAGGTGGTGCAACTGGAGCAGACCAAAATGAACAGCATGACCAACCACAGGTGTGAGCGACAACAAAAAAGAAAATACCATTCGACGTCCAAAGAGAAAAGAAAGTATTCTTGGATGTGCGACCATAATTCATCGACGAGAATCAAACATTGACGTGTGCTCCTACACCACCAAGAGGACAAGTAAGGGAGATGCCTAGAATATTTGTTAAGCTATTTAGAAAGAAACATATGACAAAGGTTAGAAGACTTAAAGATTTTTTCAAAAGTTTCTTATCGCTAATCCATGATAAAGATGTTGCAGAATTGACAACTTTAATATAAGAAACTTAGGAACATCTGCGACCAGACAGAAGAGTTAACCATGTCAGAAAAAGATTAAAGACCGTTTGCGAGTTAATAATGTTTCTGTATATAGGAGATTATGATATGGATTATATCATTTTAGACCTGGGATTTGATGTCAATATTTTGACAAGATAGACATGGGAAAGTGTGGGAAAATCGCGACTAGATTGGTCTCCCATTCAACTCAGACTAGCAAATCAGTCGAAGGTCCTACCTATTGGTCGACTAACTCAAGTGCATGTCAAAGTATAGAGCCTGAGAACATATGCGTATTTTGAAGTGATTGACATTGTCAATGATACAAACCCATATCCTACACTTTTGGGGATTGGTTGGGCGATAGACAATCAGACCATCATAAATTTTAAGAGAAGAATCTTATCATTTGAATATTCAGAGATAAGGGTGGTTGCATAGATATGTCGAACCAGTGCACAATGAAGGACAAGGCGGCTATCTCAACCATATCTATAATATCACATCTATAGGAGATGCCTATATAAATCCAACAACCGATGGAAAGCTGAGTTGGTGGAGTGTTAGCTCATGTACATCAAATTCGGGTGAAGTGTTAAAAAATTGGTAGAATCAGATGCATGAAGTATCCATGATAAGATCGACAAGAGTTACACGATCTGTGCGATGGGTAGGAGTTGAGGCAAGCAAGCTACCTACATATGAAGGTTTATCTAACCTTGCATCTTTTCTGACAGAGTTTGAAGCAAAAGTTAAAGAGTGTCAATGCTTGTCCTCCCTAGACTTTGTTTTGAAATCTACATCCGCTAGATGGTGGGGTATGCATAAAGAATCTACCCCTGAATGGTCACAATGTCAGGATTATAATCCTCCCTTGTCTAATTTGGTCAATTATGTCTAAATCGAGAGTCCTTTTAGTATTTTTTTACTCACTAGCACCATTGGGTCCACTTGGCCTAATTGGGGCACATGTACCAGTTACTAAAGTGTGGGGAACACTAATTGAGGCCAACTTCCACTGATTGCACTTTCATACATCAGTTTAGGAGCCTCCTAGATCAATCCCTACAATTTAGGAGCCACTGGGAGTTCTGGAACCAACCTCCTTCAGTTGAGTTCAGTTAGTGACTAGTTAAGCCTAGTTAGGAGTCAGTTACATTCAGTTACATCTAGTTACATTCAGTTAGCACGAGTCATTATTTGATTGCACATGGGAAGGAACAATTCCTCACCTACCACACTTAGTTAGGCTAGTTAACTGATTCTAACTGATTGGTGCCCTGATTGAGGCAACTGGGGCTAACTAGTTGAGCTCCGATAATGATTTAAACATGTCCAGTTATCCATGTAGTAAGGTAGAGTCATTCAATTTGAATTTCTCTCTCATGCATTCTAATTGACTAGTTATTTATATCAGTGTATTACATTTAATTATTATCTAATTATTTTTTATTAATGAAAGCATTCACAGTTGCAAGCCAATTTTGCACTGTTTCATTCTTCAATTGTTGATTAAATTGTGTGATCTATCTTGTGAGGTGTGTGTTTGTCCACAGATCTATGTGCTCAATTTAATATGGTGTTAGAGCCTCGGCAGGACAAGGTACTTCTCCTCCTCAGATCTCCTACTGGATCATTTTTTGAGCAAAATTGCTCCTTCCAGCATTGCGCCAGAAGCCGAAGGTTTACCACTTAATATCCCAAGTAAAGCAATTGTTGATCAATCTTGCTTGATCAACTATGCTGGGTGTGATGAAAACCTGAAATGTGCAGGCTGTCCGACCTTAATTTGTCTTTTTGTGTAATTACAGGTACAACTTCGAATGGATTCATCAGTTCCTCTTCTCACCCCATTCACAAGCTATTTAGAATGGAAGATGAATATGATTGCATCTCTGAAGAGACAAGGTCTCTATGGGGTGTCTATTGGACTCGGTGAAGAGTCTTTTGAGAGTGAGAATGATTGGCTGAATGAATGTGATGTAACTTTTGGAACAATAGCACTGGCCCTTTCTCCTAGCATGCGTTAGCTCAGTAGATCTATTGAAGACCCAAAGGAACTCTGGACAAGATTGGATAGAACTTTTGGAATGATTGATGAGGATCATAATATCACTTTGGAGAGCACATCGAATACCATAAGAGTTCCTGATCCAAAATTCTCAGCCTCTACTCTCTCTGATGAAGTTGCTCAAGATGAAGAAGAAGCAAAGTCCTCCTCCAGTGATTCTCCTTTAAATTTTGTGCAAATATGTAATACCTTGGATATTTTGGAAAAAAAAATCAGAATACTAGAGTGATCCATTCGCTCCCATTGATCTAGATCTTCCATCAAATTCCTGCAGGATTACATGCACCAAAATTCAGAATTTTGAAGAAGAAGAAAACTGTGCCTATACCGTCTTGGTGGACCATTCTGTTGGATCCGATATGAACCTTATTGGATCTGATATGATCTTATTTGGATCAGATATGATATTGCCTGGTTCAATATTTCAGGTTCATAAGCTTTCGGTACTGCTTGTAGTTGTTCTCATTAATTTTGTGAAGAAACAAGTAACGCAAGTCTCTTTCAAAAGTGCTGCTGGGGATTTGATTTGATTTCATAGTTTTGGATCTGATATGAACCTATTTAGATCTGATTTACTTTCTGATCTGATATTATTTGGTTCAAATTTTAAAATCAAATAGCTTTTAGTCATGCTTGTAGCTACTCTCACCAATTTCGGTGTGAAAAATCAAGTACTGTAATTCTTCTTCAAATTTGTTGCTGGGGATTTGGTGTTAGTTTCCTCTTGTTGGGCCCAGAAATGGCCCCTTTTTGACCATCCTTATTCACCTCTTTTTGCCTTATCCTACCCTATTGAGCATGCTAAACAGATGTTTTCCCTTCACTCTGTTCCTCAAGTCACCAAGGTATGATTGGTTATTGTCTTATTTTATTAATACTTATGATTGTGGTAATTAAGGCTTTATATCTCTCAAATATGCTAACATATGATGGTTTATAAAGGTATTTTGAGATATAGAGACTGCAGGTATAGTGGGCTGAACATGCTAAGAAAGGATGGGCATTCATCGCTCAAGCTAATTGCCATCCATCCTACCATTGCCCAAAGAATGCGGTCCCAGTATATTATTCTAGGAAAAGCTGTACAAAGATAGCTGCAACATAATGCGACGGATTTGGAGGTCAACAGTGCGCCACTGCTCATGTATAGCTGTGATCTGAGGATATCATTATTTCTGGGTCAATTAACTGTTTTCCTATATTTCCTATCTTCCATCCTGCCATGGTTGTAACAACTGTTGTAATTTAGGGCGCCTGAAGATCAGAGATCTTCACGGCTGCCCAATAATAGGGATATGATGTTATGATTTACATTATATAAATATGGAGAATTGTTCTGAGCCAGGGGTTGAACCCCTATCCAATTCATTGTATTAGCTGTGACTGAGAGTTGTGTAATTGATCTGCCTTTTTAATACAAGGAGTTACTTTAGATCTAAGGGTTTTAACGTGCGTTATATCCAGCATCTTTATGTGAAGGCTGGGCCCGCCTTCCCACAGGGATTGTTGAGTTAAATTAGGCATTTTAATTATTTTGTCTTGTGATGTTATGTTAATTTTATTTCTTCATAGGAAGCTGTAATAGTTGTGTATTTACAGTGTGTTATTAATTGCATCTCTTGGAAATCTGTAGTGGCATGGTGTGGCAGCCGACTGAGTAGGTAATTATTCCTTATTGAATTGCATGGTAGCTGTAACAGCTCTGTTCATCCTTAGATCTTTTAGTTTTTGTTTCCATGAATCCTTGTAGTCTTTTCCTTGCTTTTATGGTTGCAAAATTTCATTTCTTTACTTTGAATTCATAGGATAGTTGGACTCAATTTCTGTACTCTGAATTCCTAGACTAGCTGAACTCGATTCATGTCTTTTGGATTTCTAGGATAATTAGATTAAGATAGTTGGGTAAATCATTAGATGATTTGGTAAATAGGATCTCATTTTCTGCAAGAGTAATCTAGATGTGATTTCATGAATCTTTCAATTTCTAGATCAAGAACAACAGAAGGTAATTGTGACTGTATTCTTTAGAAGGTAAACTAGATTAAGTGGATTCTTGGGATGAGCATAGCTAAACAGAGAATAGGATTGTTCATTTACAACAACTCAGTGTTTAAGCATATATTGTGCATGTTATACTTGAAATACAAGACTTCCTCGGGTTGACAATAAATATTGCACACTTCGTATGTTAGCTGTAATTCACTTGCATATTGGGTGCCCAACACCTCTTATGAGGTTGATGATATTTTATTTTGTGATTCATTGGATATTTATGAAGCTATATCAGATTATTGAGCGCAAGAATTCTCTCTCCATAGTCCCAGGGATTCTCTACCTTTGGTCACATGCTCATCTCCCCACAGAACTAGTAAAGAGGAAGACATTCTGCATCCGCCTGGACACTTGCTCCTAACACTTGGGTCTGTTTTTACCACTCATGGTTTGCTGTTCATGGCTGCAACATATCAGTTTCTTGAGTGTTCCTCACATGGTTTGAATCCTCAAGAACCTTTTCTCACTTATCAGTTGATTTCAGTTGCTCTACATGGGTCCAGTCTTCATCCAACAACTGTCTATATTTCTGATTTAGTTGAGCATATTATTCTTCTTCCAAAGTGGAAGATTCCTCCAGACATAATGATGGAGAGGTTCACATGCCAGGCCTCAGGATACCTGTACATAGAAGAACCAGATTGATACTGATTCTACCTGCTTAATTAGAGGGGGCGGATTTTTTCCCATGTGGTTTTTCCCCCGCACCTTGTATTGACCAGTTACTTTAGTTTGCTTTAATTTTAATGGGTGACCTATGGTCTTAGTTACCAGGGCCCACATATTGTCTAAGTTAGCATTCAAGGGGGGTGTTAGGATTATAATCCTCCCTTGTCCAATTTGGTCATTTATGTCTAAATCAGGAGTCCTTTTAGTCTATTTTTAGTTACTATCACCATTGGGTCCACTTAGCCTAATTGGGGCACATGTACCAGCTACTAAAGTGCGGGGAACAATAATTGAGGCCAACTACCACTGATTGTACTTTCATGCATCAGTTTAGGAGCCTCCTAGATCAATCCCTACAATTTAGGAGCCATTGGGAGTGCCGGAAGAAACCTCCTTCAGTTGAGTTCAGTTAGTGACTAGTTAAGCCTAGTTAGGAGTCAGTTACATTCAGTTACATCTAGTTACATTTAGCTAGAACCAATCATTAATTGATTGCATGTGGGAAGGTGCAATTCCTCACTTACCACACTCCGTTAGGCTAGTTAACTGATTCTAACTAAGTGGTGCACTGATTGAGGCAATTGGGGCTAACTAGTTGAGCTCCGATAATGATTTAGACATGTCCAGTTATCCATGCAGTAAGGTAGAGTCATTCAATTTGAATTCCTCTCTCATGCATTCGAATTGACTGGTTATTAATACCATTGTATTACATTGTAATTATTATCTAATTATTTTTATTAATGAATGAATTCACAGTTGCAAGCCAATTTTGCACTGTTTCATTCTTCAATTGCTGAGTAAATTGTGTGATCTATCTGATGAGTTGTGTGTTTTTCCACAGATCTATGTGCTCAATTTAATACACATTGTAGAAAATTGAGGGAGATAATATTTGGAGAAGAGATTAGTTATACTGGTCATAATTTTATAGGATCGACAGATCTTGTCGAATATATTGAGTATTGTTGCACGACATGGCAGGAATGTCCACAGCAAGAATGGGTTCATCACTTCATACATACACTAGACATGATACCAAGGAATTGGTATACATTAGTTGCGCTATGATGAGGAAATCTTGAATGGGAGGAGTTAGCTAATAGCTTCACACATACCTTTGAGTTCACAGATGACCATCCTTCGTTCGATGTTGCATTGCAAGTAATTAAAATGAATATATTTGAATATATCCATGTCATAATGACAAAATTCAACTAGTGCAGCACGAAAATCCACCAATGGATGGAATGCTACAACATGATAGGAGAACCTGAAGACGATGATCCACTTGACGTAAACATTCCAGAGTCTGAAGGTATGCGCATAGTGGAAGGACTTGGTATTTCTAGTGACCAATTCTTGAGTCCACCAAAAGTTAAGAAAGTTAATATTGGCTCCCCAAAGAATACAAAATTTTCCATTATCATAGATTATTGGGATGACGAGACTATCGGGAAGATCACATACTCATTACATGATTTCTAGGATATGTTCCCTACGAAATTTTCGGAGATGAAAGGAATCATCTAAGACCTGGGAGAAATGGAAATACCTTTGAGGCCCGATGCAAAACTTGTTAAGAAACGACCATACCGATTGAATCCACGGTATAAAGAAAAAGTCAAGGTAAAGTTGGAATGAATGATGGATGTAGGTACTATAGAACCTATTGAAGAATTGGAGTGAATTAGTCCCATAGTAGTACACGACAAAAAGGCTATGGGTGAAGTAAGAATTTGCATCGACTTGAGAAAATTGAAATATGCTTGTTTGCATGACCCATTTCCGACTTCATTTACAGATGAGGTATTAGAAAGTGTCGGGGGTCAATAGATTTATTCATTCACTGATGGTTTCTTTGGTTACCATCATATTAGAATCACAAAGGAAGACCGACACATGACCACCTTTGCAATGGAGTGGGGGCGTTTACAGTACATGATAATGCCCTTTGGACTCAAGAATGCTCTTGCTATTTTTTCCAGAATAGTAGTTGCTTCCTTTAAAGACTTTATTCACAAATTTCTTGAAGTCTCCTTTGATGATTGGATAGTATTTGGGCCCTTAAGGATCATATTGATAGCCTTAAGATGATGCTGTAACCTTGTCGCTAGTATCAAATTTCATTAAATTTAAAGAAATGCACCTTTTGCGCCCCATTTGGAATTATGTTGGGCCATGTGGTTTGTCGCAATGGAATGATGGTCAATCTTGCTAAAATTGTGATCATCCTTAACCTACCACCACCAACCATAGTTAAACAATTACATGCAACATTGGGACATGCTAGATGCTATAAAATTTTATCAAAGGATATGCATAGGTGACTGTTCCGATGGAAAAGTTATTGAAGAAAGATGTTAAGTCGCAATGGACAAAAAGTTTCCAAGAGAGTCTGGACATATTGAACAACAAGATGGTTACAAAACCCATACTTGTATTTCCATACTATAAGAAATATTTCCATGTACATGTCGATGTGTTGTCTATCTCACTCGATGTGGTACTAATACAACCTGGAGAAGAGTTGATCGACCATCCTATAGCCTTTTCCAGCAGGAAATTATCCACAACAGAGAAGAATTATAACATGAAGGAAAGAGAAGTGCTAGCAATGGTATACACTCTGCAAAAATTTAGACGCTACTTATTGGGTGGAAATTTTAAAATGTACACAAACCATTCAACATTGAAATACCTAGTCAATAAGCCATTGTTGGGGGGGAATATTTTCCGGTGGCTTCTCCTTTTTTAAGAATTTGATTTTGAAGTCATTGTTAAACCCGTTCGATTGAACTCAGGACCAGACCATCTGTCGAGGATCGAAAGTGGAGAAAAACCTGGAAACCTTGACGATAATCTCCCTGATGCCTAACTATTTTAAATAAAAATGTTTGATGATCAGTACATATACATCATACAATTTTTGAGTATGGGTTATGCGCCAGCTGAATTTACCTTATGCAGAAGAAACAGTTGGTTGTCTGAGCTACACACTTCTGGTTGATCATTGGATTGTTATATAAGATGGGACATGATCAGATTCTTCGTCGCTCTGTCTTGGAACACGAGCGATTGATGATACTGAGCGAAGCACATGCTGGTGTCACAAGAGGCCATTACGCTGGAAGAGCCATGGTGCAAAAAATATTGCAAGGAGGATTGTGGTGTCCTACCATACATGCATATGCACAAGAGTACCATCGCAGTTATTTTATGGAACCAAGGATGGAAGTTCAAAAGGGAAACCTCAATGGAGACATGCATCAACACATCAAATTTTTTTGAGTCAGAGTTGTTCCATGGTATCACGAGAGGGAATCCTGACAAGATGCACCAATAGAGGACATGTTTCTACATATCGGTGTTGTTATGAGTGGACACATGGACGAGTATCGAAGTTATATTCTCAAGGTGTACATGAATCATATCTTATGAAGGGATGATGGGTAAGACCCAATGATGAGTCCCGATGGGACACATGGCGATTCATCGGGGACCACCTAGTGGAGTTATGAATGGATATAGGAATATAAAGAATTGAAATCATAGTTTCCATAAGGTAAGGTATCACATTTTCCAGTGTGCAGTGCAAACAAACCCCAACGATGCAACATAGTGATGTATTGTAGGTCGTTACTGGAGATCACCAGAGGAGAGTGTTGACAATGTAATGACAAAGGAGGCATCGAAGGGGTTGTTATGGAATATGTAGAAGATGCATGGTTTGGAAATATCAATGGGAAAGTTCGACAACATATCAAACATGCACATTTGGAAGTAGCAAAATGGCCATAGAAGAGTTGTAAATAAAGGAGTTTAGTGAAGGATTTATTGAGAAGCACCGATTGTACTTTATAACCGTTGATCAAAGGCAGAGACAGTATATAATGATCGTTGGATCAAATGAGTGTGAAATAGGTGCGTAGGTGTTGTCGTGTATGGATAGCCGATTATTGTCTGACATGTGGAGGAATGTGAGCCACTAAATGGGCTCATAGTGGAACATAGGTCCCCAAAGATGCAACACATGCCGATGAGGAGGTTGAAGGACTAGGAAGGCTCCACAAGAGGAATTAAATGATCAATTTCATGAAGCATGTTGCAGTACTTGGTCACTACATGTTATGATGACAAATAAATGTGAAGAAGGTAGTGTAGTAAGAGACATAAGATCTCTTGGTCATTGAAGCTTGAGTAAGTTGAATCATAACATTGTAATGTGGTGGAATTGTTACAGAGGAGGTGCAAATAAAATAAAAAGGATTCTATATCCTGTGTAAGGAATGGAACATATAGGAAGAATGATGGCTTAACTAGAAAATTGTTGCTAGTAAAAGGATGGCCTAAGAAGTGAATAAGGATGGCATGGTATTGCCAAAGAATGCATATAATGCATTGTTCAGAGCCACCTTAAGAAATCTAAATCGCATGAAATAAATTGAAGAGGAGAGAAGTGGATCTCTTGATTGTTGTAATTGTTATTTAGTACATTGAAAAAAGGGCCAAAAGAGGTATGGGAAATATCCGTTTGCAGAAAATGGCATTTCTATGCACGAAGAAGGGTGTAATTTATGAACCCTTGGGATATAATTAAAAGAAAACCATATAATAAAAGTTGCAAAGCTCGGGAGGCACAATGTATTCTTAAGTAAAGGGCCATTAAAAAGGATTAGATTGTAGAGGGTTTCTACTAGGATGAAGAATGCAGGTACCCCGTGGTTGAGAGGGGTGAGCCATCATAACAAATAAGTTTTTTGTATGATGGGTAAAGTTGCAGGATATGAACTAACAAATTATGTGTAAATAACATGAAGTGAATGATGAACTTACATTCAACTGAGAGTTATTATCAAGGGAGTAATCCACTCCATTATGTAGAGTTGTTGTGTGAGGTAGATTTTGGGACATAGTGGAGCTCGTCAAGAATTTTCCAAGGAACACAAAGAAAAATTCTAGAATTGGATAAGGTGAAGGGAATTTATGTATAAGGTGATGTTAAGCTGGGCTTATCTAGGATTGCTCATAGGAACTAGAGATAGAGAAACAAACCTTGGAATTGGGATACGATACAAGGGTGACCCAAAGCATCAAACAATTTACAAGGGTGCTAAGAATTAGTGGTAGCAGTAAAGGTTACATGTGGAAAACAAGGAAACCATACAAAAAGGGAAATTTCCTCACCCTAAATATCTATTTAGTTTCTAAAATATAGATGTACATATATTTTTGAAGTGAAAGGAAATGGAAGAGATTAGTTAATTTGTGGAATTCCATTTGATGAAGAGGAATCGAAAGGGAGAATTCCTTAACTCTGTTTTTTTCTATTAAATTTATATTTTTTCAGAGTTTTATATACAGAAAATTATGGGATAGGAATGCTGGAAATGCATAAGATTAGATAGTTAGAGTGCATATTAGTGTGCATATTACGAGATAATGCATAGTGCATATGAATATGCTTGTGCATGTATATGATATTACATATTGATAAAAGTGGTATGGTTTTACATGTGCAACGATCCACTAATGATAATTATTGTGGTTGTTGATGATTATTTGACAATAAGCAATAGAGATGTGGTTGGAGAGGTTGATGATGTTGTTGCATGTGACCAACAACCTTGTGAATAAGAGCTAGGGAAACAAACATATTATCAAGAGGTTGGTTTATGGATTATGCAAACCTTTGTGAGATACCAACTAATAAGGTAACATATGAGGTGTTTTAACGCCCCTAGGCGCTACCCATCCATGTGGACAAAACTATCACATATCAACACTCGGGTTTCGGAATTTGCTAAAAAACACATTCAAAATGAGATAAAAAAAATCCATGAGTTACAAACAACTCAAAGTCTACAACATAATAGATTAAACCACTTAAAAGTCGTCATTCAACTCATTAAACAGACCCAAAAAGTTTACAATGATAACGCATGGAAAAATAGGTTGATGTATTTGTAACTTCTTAAGATATTCTGATATGTATTATCATTGTATGTTGTTGTACCCCCTTTGGGGATGTGTTTACCCCCTTGCGATATGTATTAATTGTGTCTATACCTTGAGGTACAACCTCCATTGTAAGTCGAGGCAATAATGCCCAGTGTAACATCATGTAATGTGTATTTGGAGCCTCTCTAGGAGAAGTCGACCCTATTAGGGAATACACATGGGCCCCAATCTTATGTTTGGCTAGTGACTTGAAATGTATAAATAGGGAGGCGCTCTCCCTCATTTATACACACCTCACACTCTCAAGTTAGCATGAGAGAGAGGGAGAGAGACAAAGGGAGGAGAGACAGATAATTACTGAATACTTCTTATTACTGGTTTTGATCATCTTACTATTATGAAGAAGTTTGTAGGGTTTCTCCTTTATGGTTTCTCCATTGAAACTATTTGTGTCTTGTGTATCTCTTATATATTATGCATCTATATGTACTTGTTATTCTTTCAGACAAAGATCCTAATCAAGCTAATAAGATCTATAAAAACTAACAAAATGATTAACCATTGATTAATTACCCTTAATCAATAAATAATCAGAATTCTAAATAAGATTAAAAAAAATCATTAAACAAAAGAAATAGTGTAGATTGATCCTTAAACCTGATCCGACGTCCCTTAAAACATATATGAATACTTAAAACCAAACAAAAACTGCTCCTGAATTCTGATTTATGGCTTTGAAATTTCGAAAGTCGACACCAAAAAATGAGATAAAGCGCAAACACTTTCAACTTAACAAAAAAAACACACAAACAACCCCCAATTTCTGATTCGCGATGTTGGCACATCGAGATTTTGAAATGGACACAAACATATGAACACATCTCAAATCACTCCTAACTTCTGATTCTCGATGTTGGCACATTGGAAGTCAATAGGCGACACCAACACAACAAATTCCTAAATTTTGATTCCCGATGTCGACACGTCCAAAGTAGTCGACACCAACACATTGACATTGTAATCAATGATTTCTATTAATCGTTGACACAAAAATCAATGATCTAAATTACTCCTATCTAAACAAACCAACACTTAGCCATTTATTTGGGGAATTGGATAAGGAAATAACAATAGAACATAGGGGGTTTCTCCAATGACTGAATCAAATAGCCATAAC
Source organism: Pseudotsuga menziesii (assembly GCA_001517045.1). Classification (NCBI taxonomy): domain Eukaryota; kingdom Viridiplantae; phylum Streptophyta; class Pinopsida; order Pinales; family Pinaceae; genus Pseudotsuga; species Pseudotsuga menziesii. Next base: position 54,030 of record LPNX010258678.1, read on the forward strand.
AATTTAATCATGAAATGAAAACCAAAACATCGACCAACAACCATTCATCATGAAGTCCATAGTTCATTTACACGAAGGTTTCAACCATGAAGAAGCTATAAACCAGAAAGGAATGGTTCGATTACTCATTGATCTAATAGAAAAATAAACATGCACACCATTCACAATATATTTTCCATTATCAATATACATTTTTCATTCATAATATAACATAGACATCAACATAAATTATCTGAATAATAAATTGCTTGGCAATGGGATTCGTGGAAGACACACTCCATGCAACCGTAGGAAACATTGTTCATAAACCTCTCAGTAGATCTCCACCCTCGATATGAGACTCATCTATTCACCTTTAGACATCTCAACGGTACCAATCTTCTCATGATTTCTCTATTTAACTAACATGATTTACTGGTTACTACCAAATCCAAGTCAAACAATGTAATTCATTGTATCAACTTCCTTCCATTGGCTTAACAGTGACTCCTGTCACTGCTCTCAATGCCCAGAAATCCACCAATTTCACTTCATGAACTATTTACCAATGCATTAGAGCTAGTAGAAACAAAACTAGGGAAAGGAAATCATCAACAAAAAGGATCACAGATTGAACTTAAGTGAAGTGCCCTATCTAGCTAGGATGCAGCGATAGTTGGGCTGGTGATTGCACCATCCACCAACAATCGCAATCGACCATATCCATACTAACCCTAGCTCACACTGTTGTGCACTACACACTACCTCACATGCACTATGCTTTCTGTAGGCCGCGCTTACTTAGTCTGCTTGATGTGGCTTATTCATTCTCTAACATATTATTCTTCCTTTGGCACAATGATCCATCGATTCATCTTGTTCTCCTCTTTTTCTTTTTAGCAATAGGAGAGGGAAAAAAGTAAAAAAAACAAAGAAACCAGGAACCAAAAGAATTGGGAAGAACCCAGAAGAAACTAAGGAAACCAACTCATGTGTGTGTTCTTCTTATTTTATTCTGGAGCATCAAGAAACATTTCTTAACTGTTTAGTGCTGTCCTCCACTGCTAGGCAATGTCCCACACTCATCCTAGATCATTATGCTAGGAATTCTCTCCTCCCCATAGCACCACATTGTGCCACCACCTTGGGCCCTCTCCACAATCCTGATTCCACTCTTCCCATGTAAAAATTCTTCCTAAGCACCACTAGTCCAAGCTATTCACTGCCCACTAAGTCATCTTTGAATCCATCACCAACAACATAAGTTCAATTACAATAATTAAACAAGGGGATTAGGCTTTAATAAAATCCACAAGATATTTCATAAGGTTTGCAAGGTTAACATGGAATAATCTTAGCCTCCCCTAGGCCATTACACCTCCCTCACTATATTTGGTGAATACATGAGTCCTTGATCATTTAGCATTCTAGATCAACCACTACCGATCTATATTTATGTTAAAGCTTGAAAACATTCAATGCATTCTACCAACTAGGCTCTCATAAAACATTACATAAACACATTATTTAGTAGGGCTTTAGTCCAAGGGTGCTATAGGTATGGATGGAAACCATATAGGTATGGAATTGATCATGGCTATATTGCATGAGCGTTAAAGGGAATTGGGTAAGAAGTCCTTTAATCATGCTTGATATTTCATTGATATGCTTATGATGACATGTGAATGCATAAATGTGAATGACACCATTTCTACTTTTATATATAAAAGAAATAAAGCCTTCGGTATGAGAAGATATTAGAATCTTTTAATGGATTCATGAGTTAGAGTGTCATGATTGGAATGGTTAAGAGTTACTAACTATTGAAAGAAGAATTATACTCATGTTTGGGAAATAGATGGCATGTGAGATAGCCATGTGTAGGCACATAAATGTTTTAGAGCAATTCCATAGTGCATTGGGTGCATGATCATACAATAATTATGTGTATTGACTTAATTGTTGGGATAGTTTCCCTGTTCTCCTGAGAAACTGTTAAGCAGCGAAGGGAGTAGCTTGGAATGTGAGTATGCTGGAGTGAGTCAGATGACATTACATTATGGTATTCATGAATCAATGCATGGGTGCATTGAGTGAATATGCATTGAAGGATTATATAAATATGTGGTTATACATGCATATGTGTGGGTATGTATGTTAGAATTCATTGTGTATATGTATACTTGTGCCATATTTCATTGCAATTAGCCAATAGATGAAATAATGAATTATCGGTAATTCTGAGATAATTTCATGAGATGCTATGGATGCGATGGAAGGAATTGCAGGAAGAAGGTAGTCATGTTTGATTGGATACATAAATGCTTTGTTGAGAGGATAGAGTTGCATGAAAAGAGTATGATTGTGTAATGAAAAGTATTGGAAGTTTTATTTGATTGCATGGAAAATGTGACCGTATCGTGCAATTTTATTGTGATAATGATGCATATAAAGTAAACATGTTTCATTTACTTTGAGACATTAACAAATGATAGTGTTTGAATTATTGTGTGTTATAATTATGAGATCACTTCATTGACATAAATGCTAAAATGAAACATTATATGCATGGGTACTCACAACTTGTTTGGATGATTGAAAAATTCAGATTGCAGGTAGAATTACGTTGGACATGGTAATGCGTGTCAATCCATAATAAAGGCTCGAAGTTACCGTGTGCAAAATACAAACATTATGAGAAGGATCTCATGTTGTGAAATCTAATTTCTGCTTGAGACCAAATTGTAGATTCATATTTGAATTTGGATATTAATGTTAATGAATATTTGGATGCTTGTGAATTGTGTTAGGAGGACACATTGCAGGAAGACCATGTGTTATGGCTTGTAATAGCCAAACATCATGAGAAGGACATCATGATGTGAAATTTGGTTTCTATATGAGATCGATTTGAAAAGAAATTCTAATTGAAATTATTATGACATCTCAGGGTAATTGTACGTGTTTAATACAACTGATATGATAGATCTATTTAATGAGGACAAATAATGGTTGTTGAAAGCAAAGGGGAGAATGTTACTATAATGGCATGACTTGATTTCCATGAGTTATGTTGTATTAAAGGTTCTTAGTGGGATGCCATAGTAGTAAGGCCCATGATTTGGTGCTCTTCTTGTTCAAGAAATCCTGGGAAAGATGGATCTCTCGGGGCACCCAGATTGGTGAAGGCGACGCCTGAGCTTGGATGGTGAGTGACTACAAGGAAGATGCAACTTGAGTGAATCTGAGTGAGAGATTCATGTTATGTTCTAGTTAGAATAAAATAGGCATTAGAGGTATATGTGGATACATTCTATGTGTCATAGAAGATAATAAATTGAATCTCGCCCGTGGCAGCCACATGGAACAAAGATATGTTCACACATATAAGTATTAGGTTTATTGCATACCTTATCATGTGTTATGGATATATCTGATTCAGTTATGAAACTTGAATATTTTTTAACATATCAAATGCTGCTTAAAATGGCCACGAAAAATGTGTATGTCCTTTGAAGAAGGTAATAGGTATGTGAAGAAATGAAAAAGGCATTGGAGGTGTCCAAAGACAGCCCAAATGGATGATTGAGCATTATTGTCCAAGATAGACAACAACAAGCCAAAGTAGTCTAAAAAAGGAAAGCATTGCAATGCGGTTGAAAAGAAGGGCATGGACCCTTGATTAAAACAAAGAGAACACTGAGGACGGTGTTATACCAAGAGGGAGGGGATTGTAATAGCTCCATTTTGACCCTTGGAAGATATTGAATCCATTATGTAAATGTTTTCTTATTTAGATTGTGTAAATATTATGTTTATTAATAATATGAATTGTCCAAGATGGTTGTGTAAGATGCACTAAAGTGGATATGATTCCACTAGAAGGGAAGAGCAAAGGGTACCTATGGAAGATTGAATCCTAGATTTGTAAGTGCAAACCATAGAACCAATCCAATTGCTGCCATGAGCCTTAAATGATCCATTTACTTATTTTTTATTGCATTCATTCAATCATTAAATTCTTGTGTGAGGTTGGTGGGAAAAGTCCCTTTAGGTAGTAGGAAGCATGTGGATTGAATGAGTTCTAGGATAGTCACAAAAATCCTTCCCCCCATGGTAAAAATTTATGTGATGGGAGCTTTTTGTTTTATTTTCTATCCCACATTGGGAGTTAGATTCACCATCTTACCTTTTCACACATGCACGATCATAGGGGGATCACACATTCCTTCTAACCGTTTCTCGAGGACTTACACGTCCTCAGGGGTGGGAACATATTCACCCTCTCATAAATTTGTTCACTATTAGACCTTGATTGACATAGATACCATTAGATACCTTCATTGTGAATCATTTTACGTGGAATATCACTTATTTTACCTTGCAAAAAGATGCACATAATGCGCCCGACCTGCATTGTCACAGACTCATCCCTATACCAGACTATTCGATACCTTGTAATCCAAAATGGTTACTAGAGAGAGAGAGAGTTGGTTGTAAGTGATCCTAGAGCCCGAGACCAAACCATTTCACTATGCTATTGAAACCCTTCTTGAGAGGCCATGAGTGAAAGCTATAGATAGATCTCCATCATAGGAAACTAGTTGGACTCTTTCTATTATAATGCCCCCAATTTTGATAGCACCATGGAGCAAACAATAGCCCTTGATATCCCCATGGGTCTTAGTGGAAGAATTAAGTAAATTGTCTAGGAAGGAATTCATGATGTGCTTGAGATTAATTTTTAGACAAATTATTATTTATTTAGTTAGTTAAATTAATAACTTTGGAGTTTGAGGTAGCTTATATTTAATTTATTTTCCTTAATATTTAATATTTGGATGAGTTGTAATTCCAATGTGGCCAAGAGGGTGCACTAGGACAAAGGGATAGGGTTTGGAACAAGGGAAACATTTCCAAAAAGGAAGAAAGCTGGAAGGAAGCCGTGCCAAGGTAAAAAGCAGTACAAAGCAGGGAAAGTATAGCTTTTGGAAAGAAAGGTAGGAAAGCAGGAAAAAGAAAGAAAGCAGGGTAAAAGTAGGAAAACCCAAAAAAGGAGGAAAATCATAAAAGGCAATGCAACATCAACAAAGCAAGGAAAAGAAGAAAAAGAAAGAAAGCAAAGTAAAAGCTCACAAAGCAAACACATTCCAATCTATCTCATGAGGGTGCATTGGTCAAGGAGGCTTTCAAAAAAAGCCATCTCTTCTATAAAATATGAGTAGTGCACCACTCTCACATATTTTGATAGTCATACTTTCAAATTGAGAGATATAGCTTCTTAGACTTAGGGGGATGTGCCCTTAGTCACAACTGGGAGGTGTGTCCCAACTGTTTTTCCAGTCATAGGAGAGGATTGATGGCTTTAAAACATTAATGGTGGAAAATCATAGGCTTTAATATTAGATCCAGAGAAGTACTAATCCTTTTATAGAGCTTGGGTAGTTTGTCACTCCAATTCCTAAGGATTTCTAGTCTCTTTATTCATGTAATAATGTTTTATGCTAGCGGATGAAAACTATGAGCTTCATGTGAGATTCATTTTGGCCCTCATCGATTATATTTGATGTATTTATGCATATCTACAATTATTCTAGAAATTCGAATAATTTTGGTTGTTTTTCTTAAAGATTACATATACCTTGTCTAGAATTCAATAAGAAATTGACTGGTTTTCAGTTTTGTGTGAATTAGTCATATTAAGCATAAAAAAATTATTTCCTTTCTATTCTGGAAATTTATTAAAATGATAATGAAGATATTACATGCTTGAAACTGAATATTTGTGGCCTCCTTTATGTGTTTGGGAATCCTAGAAGTTGAGCCTATTGTGTACTCCTAGAGATTAGTCTTAAGTTGCATGACCCCCTAACCTCTCAAAATCTATTATAAACCTACATAAACATATTATTACTATTATATAACATCATATAAGATATATTCAAGCTTTATTGAGTCGAATTCCCTCACTATTGGTTTTTAGGAAGTGACAAGCAAAGGTTTTAGTTTGCATATGTTGGGGTTCCCATGAGGCTTGGAGTAGGCTTCAGCTTGGATGATGTTAGAAACATAAATGGTTATAGTAATTTGTACATAGGAACCTAAGATATCATAACCCTCTTCTATTTCTTGGTTTGGTCCTACCTCCTTGATCCCTGATCAGTTAACTAGTACAAACCCCCTTGCTCCTTCAGTTTGTTTGAATTCTCTTGAGAAAAATGGAGTTAATGACCAATATGATCTGATTGGATCATTATAGTGGTATCGCAACACTTTCCTCTACTCCTGTGGAAAGTAATCTCTTAATTTTAGAGTTGAAACTATGAGAATGATACCTGTTATTGTTGAAGAAGGTTATTATAAGTAGTATGAAGAAGATTACAACTACATCAATGAAGAACCAACATGCATCACTTTCTGTCACTTCTATGATAAGATATGGGATGAATACATTAGGCCTTATCCATTAAGGTCTATATAAGGTGTTGATCAATTAAATCCATAGGGAATCCACTCTTCTAAGTACATTCGAATTATCAAGCATTAAAAGAAGAAATTCAGACAATCTTGTATTTTTGAGAATACTGTGAAGTGGAGGTTGGAAGGATGTTGCGAAATATGGACCCCTATTGCAGTAGGTGTTTGTTGATGTATTTGTAACTTGGTAATGTATTCATCTATGTATCTTATGTATTGTAACCCGATGTTTATTTAGGGATGTATCTATTATGTAATTGAGTCATGTTGTCATGCCCTGAAGTTCTGATCGGGAGAATCAATAATGTAAACAAGTCATGTCAAGTCATAGTGGGTAACCCTCCGATTGTGTAAGGGTTAAATTCCCCACAGTTCTGGGGCACTAGGGTTATTAGACTCTCCTAGTAGAGGTCGGCCCTAGTAGGGTTTTAGTCATGTCGGGATTAGTATAAATAGAGAGCTGGGGTCTCTATTTAGTACACATCACTCACACACTCAAGTGTAGCGCATAGTTGAGGAAGAAGAAGACACTGGGGCTAGACAAAAAGAATATTACTGCTGTCGGGAGTGCATCTTACTGTTTTGGGGTTTTACATCTTGTGCTGATTCTATCTCTGAGGAAGTTGTGGGGTTTTCTCCATTTATGGTTTCCCCGATGAAAAACACTATGTTCATTGTCTCTTGTGTTTGATTGCTGTACTTGTTGTTCTCTCAGTAAAGATCCTAACATAATGCTAGCTTAATGTTGAAAAACTAACATGGTATCAGTGCTAACCTGAGAAGAAGACACTGTGCAGCTACGGGAACTATGACTTCCTAGTTTGTGGATCTTCCTCCATATATTTTCAGCAAAAGTAAGGTGGAGTAACTCTCCTCATTAGGGTGCATCTTTTTGTCGAAGCAGAATCTAATTCTGAGGTTTTTCAGTTTTGGACCTGTCATTGTTGTCAGAAATTAGGGCTTTTCATAGAAGAGGAATTTTTCAGTGAGCCCAGGCTTGGATTAATATCCTCCCCAAAATCGAAGTTAGGGACAAATTTGAAGGCATTTGGGTGGACAAAACTCTGGAAAATCAAAACCCTAATTTTCTCTTGAACCAGCTCTGCAGGATTTCAGCTCAAGTTTCAGATCCGACATCTTGAACCAGGTAAGATCTAAAATATTTTGTATTTCAATTTTAGGTTCTCAGTTAAGATGTCTCATCATACCAAGCTTGATGAAAAGCTTGAGGGAGCTGATAACTTCCAAGCCTAGAAGTATAGGATCTCCCTGGTCCTGGAAGAAAATGAGTTAGACTCCTACATCCATGAGGAGGTTCCAGTTCCAGAGGGAGATGAGGCAAAGGCCTTACATAAAAACAAGATGGTTATGGAAAAGAGGATAATTGCTAATTCTATCAAGGATCACCTTATCCGACAGGTGTCCTCTCTCAAGACACCTAAAGCTATGTTTGATGCCCTAACCAAATTGTTTGAAGGGAATAACATAAACCAGAAGATGACCCTGAGAAACCAACTGAAGAATGTGAAGATTCAGAATGCTGAAACAATCTAGTCTTACTTCACAAGAGTTTCTCAGATCAAAGAGCAACTAGAAGCAGTTGATGAAGAAGTGGAAAATGCAGAGATTGTAATGACTACATTGAATGGCCTTCCTAGGTCATGGGATTCTTTCATCCAAGGAATCTGTGCTAGAAAGAAGTTAGTCAAGTTCAGCAGACTATGGGAAGAGTGCTCTTAAGAAGAATCTCGAATAGCAGCTCAAGAAGAGAAGATGGGAAGTGAAGACCAAGCTCTCATGGTACACTCCAAGTCTCACTCCAAGTTAAGCAAAAGAAGACCTCATAGCTCCATAGGTAAGCACTCTCACAAAGATAACACTAGAAAAGATGTATCTAGGATCATATGCTATACATGTGATGAAGGAGGACACTATGCAAGGAATTGTCCTAACAAACAGAGGATAAGAAAGAAGAGCAACAAAAGAAGACATCATGCTCATGCTGTAGAGGATGATGAACCATCCAAGAAGAGATCCAGATATGAAAGTGAAGATTCTTCAAGCGAGGATGAATATGTTATGATATCCGCTCTCACAGGTAACATTACTCATGGAAGTGATGATTGGCTTATAGATAGTGGGGCTTCCAAACAAATGACTGGATTCAAGGAATCCTTTGTGAAACTATCAGAACATGAATCACCTCACAAGGTAAAGCTAGGAGATGACTACCAATATCCATTAAAAGGTAGTGGGGAATCTTCCTATAAATTAGACTTTGGAAAGTCTCTAACAATGAAAGAAGTATTGTTTGTGCCAGGACTAAAGAAGAACCTTCTCTCCATATCAGCATTAGATGCAAAAGGAATGTGGGTTGCATTCATAGATGGTCAAGTCATCATGTGGCCAAAAGGAAAGACTATCGATGATGCGGTAGTGATTGGAGAACAAGAAGGAGGATTGTACAAATTAAAGGGCCATCCAGAACAAGCCTTAGTCCATGACATAGTAGAGCCAAGTGAACTTTGGCATAGAAGGCTTGCACATGTGCATTACAGAGCACTACCTATTGCAAGCAAAGCTGTCGAAGGTCTTCCAGAAATCCAAGCAAAACATGATGGGGTCTGCAAAGGATGTGCGAAAGGAAAGAATACAAAGAAGACATTTCCAAGCAGTGAAAGCAAAGCAAAAGGAATCTTGGAAATCATCCACTCCGATGTATGCGGTCCTATCTCATCAAACTCTCTAAGTGGGCATGCATATTATGTTTCTTTTATTGATGACTTTTCTAGGAAGACATGGGTTTACTTCATGAAGAACAAATACAAAGTATTCAGTAAGTTCAAGGAATTCAAAGCCTTGATCGAGAACCATACTGAAAAGAAGATCAAGACCATTCGATCAGATAATGGTGGAGAATTCACTTCAAATTAATTCAAGAGCTATGCAAAGAATTAGGGATTAAGAGGGAGTTGTCCACTCCTTATAATCCACAACAGAATGGGATTGTGGAACGGAAGAATAGAACTATCATGGAAGCTGCAAAAGCAATGCTTCATGATCAAGACCTTCCTATGCATCTTTGGGTAGAAGCTGCCAAAACAACGGTGTATGTACATAACCGTACTCCACATAGAGTACTCGAGAACAAGACTCCTGAAGAAGTCTTCTCCGACAAGAAACTAGAAGTCAACCATCTCAGAATATTCGGCTGTCCTGTGTACATCCACATTCCAAAAGAGAAGATGACTAAATTAGATCCTTCAGGAAAGAAGGGTATATTTGTGGGATACTCTGAAAGATTGAAGTCTTACATAATATATTTCCCAGGATATAAGAAGATTGACATCAGTAGGGATGTGACATTTGATGAAGACACAGCTTACAACAAATCCAGAAAGAGACCTACTGAAGAACCTGAAGAAGCAGAAGCACCCAGAATTCATGATACAACCATGAATGAAGAAACTTGAGAAGAAGATCAAGAATTTGAAGAACCAAAAGGACTTGTAGATCCACCTCTGGAGAAGAATCCTCATAAGAGGAAACCTGCTTGGGTACAAGAACTTATCCAAGGTGTAGAAAGATATGGGGCTCCAGAAGAGAATCATAGAGAAAGAAAGAGGACCAGATCTTGTTTTGGCTATGTAGCTTTACTATGTGATTTCATTGATAAAGAACCTTCCAGTTATGAAGAAGCGGCAGAGCAGAAAGAATGGAAGGATGCTATGATCGAAGAGTACCAATCGATCATGAAGAATGATATTTGGGATGTTGTCCCAAGACCAGACGGGAAGTCAATTGTAACTTCCAAATGGATCTACAAGATCAAACATGCTGCAGACGGTAGCATTGAAAAATATAAGGCAAGATTTGTAGCTCGAGGTTTCTCTCAAAAAGAGGGAATAGACTATGAAGAAAACTTTGCACCTATAGCCAGATACACTTCCATCAGATCAGTACTTGCTCTGGCTGCAGTGATGAGATGGAAGATACACCAGATGGATGTCAAGACTGCTTTCTTGAATGGTGTAGTGGAAGAGGAAGTGTATGTAGACCAACCACTTGGTTTTGAGACACATGACAGGGAGTCTCATGTATGCAGATTGAAGAAAGCCCTGTACAGTTTGAAACAAGCACCCAGGACATGGTACGGCTAAATTGATAGCTTTCTATCCAGTTTGGGCTTTACCAAGAGTAAAGCAGATTCCAACCTTTACTACAAGGTTGAAGATGGCAACCCAGTGATGCTTCTACTATATGTAGATGATCTGTTCGTGACAGGTATGGATGGGTTGCTTACTGAAACGAAGAGAAATCTTACTGCTGAGTTCGAGATGAAGGACTTGGGTATGATGCATTACTTTCTAGGTATGGAGGTGTGGCAGAGTGTGGATGGAATCTTCCTTGGACAAGGGAAGTATGTAGTAGAGATCCTGAAGAGGTTTGGGATGATGGACTGCAAGACTATGGCCACAACTATGGCATCGAACTTGAAGCTATAGAGTGATGTTTCATCAGATTCGGTTGATGTTAAGATGTATCGTCAGATGATTGGGTCATTGATGTACCTGACAAACATGAGACTAGACATTTGATTTGCTGTGAACACCTTGAGCCAGTTCTTGACAGATCCGAGAAATGTTCACTTGATTGCTGCAAAGCATATTCTGAGGTACCTGAGGGGTACATTTGATTATGGGCTCAAGTACGATGCGAATCAGAAGATTAACCTGGAGGGTTATGTTGATTCATATTGGGTAGGCAGTGCCATCGATAGGAAGAGCACTTCAAGGTGTTTCTTCAGTATGGGATCAGGTGTGATCTCTTGGTTTAGCAGGAAGAAATCCTGTGTGGCACTGAGTACAGCTGAAGCAGAGTATGTCACAGCTTGTTCAACTAGTTGTGAGGCAGTATGGCTGAGGAAGCTACTGTCTGATTTATTTGATCTCTAGATGGATGCTACTTGTATACATTGTGACAACCAGAGTTGTGTGAAGTTGTCAGAGAATCCAGTGTTCCATGACAAGTCGAAGCACATCGAGATCAAGTATCACTATATCAGGGATATGGTGCAGAGAGGAGTAGTGAAGCTCCAGTATGTTGCGACGGAGGAACAAATAGCTGATGTATTGATGAAGCCATTGACCAGAGTGAAGTTCAAGTACTTCAGGGAGAAGCTTGGTGTTCTCCAGATCGAGGTTTCCTCCAAGGGAGAGTGATGAGTCCCAAAACCATTTTGACGAGTAAGTCAGATGTAAGGGCTGAGCCATTCTATCATGGTGAGACGATTCAGTTCCTTCCATGTCAGATGTGAGTGCTGAGATTCATAGCCATTCTGACGAGCAGGTTAGATGTAAGGGTTGAGCCATTCTGTCATGGTGAGAGGATTCAATTCCTTCCATGTTAGATATGAGTGCTGGCCATTTTGTCGAGTAGGACAGATGTAAGGGCAACTGCCACTCTCCAGGAGAGTGGAGGCACCTGGTCCGTTACCAGGTAGCTCAGTCTGGGACTGGGGGCCTTTCTGACGAGGGTGGAGGATTTGGTTCCTTCCAGGTCAGATGTGAGTGCAGGCCATTCTGTCATGGTGAGAGGATTCAGTTCCTTCGATGTTAGATATAAGTGCAGGAAATTCTGTCATGGTGAGAGGATTCAGTTCCTTCCATGTGAGATATAAGTGCGGGCCATTCTGTCATGGTGAGAGGATTCAGTTCCTTCCATGTCAGATATAAGTGCGGGCCATTCTGTCATGGTGAGAGGATTCAGTTCCTTCCATGTCAGATGTGAGTGCCGGGCCTTTTTGATGTGAGTGTAGGTTACTACATGATCATATGTGAGTGCTGGGCATGCCTCTTTGATGAGTAGGTTAGATGTAAGTGTTGGGCGAAGACCTACCTGATGGCTAGGCCTACAACCAACATGAAAGAAGGCTGGCTCTGTAGAACTTCCTATGATGAGATAGCACACATGATGATGACCAGATGAGATCCAGATCGAGCTATGATCCAGATCCAGTTATGATGACTCCAAGAGATCCAGATTGAGTAATGATCCAGATCTAGCAGTGATGATCCAGATCGAGTGATGATCCAGATCGAGTGATGATGATCCAGATCCAGTCCAGTGATGATGATCTAGATCCAGTGATGTTGATCCAGATCGAGAGATGATCCAGATCCAGTGATGATGTCCCATGATGATCTAGATCGAGAGATGATCCAGATTCGAAGAATGAAGACGACTTGAAGACTCAGAAGACTTGAGATGCAGATGATGAGATGATCCAGTTGATACAGAAAATAAGACCAGTGCTGAAAATTGGGTCGAAATAATACCTTCCTAGTTAAGAGGGAGTGTTGATGTATTTGTAACTTTGGAATGTATTCATCTATGTATCTTATGTATTGTAACCCGATGTTTATTCCAAGATGTATCTATTATGTAATTGAGTCATGTTGTCATGCCCCAATGTTCTGATCGGGAGAATCAATAATGTAAACAAGTCATGTCAAGTCATAGTGGGCAACCCTCCGATTGTGTAAGGGTTAAAGTCCCTGCAGTTTCGGGGCACTATGGTTATTAGACTCTCCTAGTAGAGGTCAGCCCTAGTAGGGTTTTAGTCATGTCGGGATTAGTATAAATAGAGAGCTGGGGTCTCTATTTAGTACACATCACTCACACACTCAAGTGTAGCGCATAGTTGAGGAAGAAGAAGACACTGGGGCTAGACAAGAAGAAGATTACTGCTGTTGGGAGTGCATCTTACTGTTTTGGGGTTTTACATATTCTGCTAATTCTATTTCTAAGGAAGTTGCAGGGTTTCCTCCATTTATGGTTTCCCCAATGAAAAACATTGTGTTCATTGTCTCTTGTGTTTGATTGCTGTACTTGTTGTTCTCTTAGTAAAGATCCTAACATAATGCTCGCTTAATGTTGAAAAACTAACAGTGTTAGGGCTAGAGTTGTCCTCTAAAATAGGCCCTATATTTTTGTTTTTGTTCCCTTTTAATTCCTTTAAGTCTTGATTTTAAAGTCTTCTAAAGTATTTTAGATTGCATATTCCTTTGTATTCCTTAGCTACCTTTTCATACATTTCTTTTATTAATAAGTTTAAGCTTGGATCTTATTTATACTTAAATCTTTATAATAGTCTTTTTCATAATAATTTGTATGATATTGAGTTTTAATTCAAAATAATTACCCAAGTACAATACTGTTTTGAGGTGTAACATTCCGGCAGTGGGTTATAATGAAGCTATACAGGTTAGCGCTGCCGGAATGTCAAATTCAAATAGGACAAAATTTCAAATTTCACGGGCAGTCAAGTTATTATGAAAAGATATGATCTTTGGGATTGGGGTTATACATTATACATATCCATCAAACCTATTCATAATTTTAATTGATGTGACACCACTACATCTACTTGTTGGTGTCACCCACATTTAATGATTTATCTGATTTCAATGTCTTGACCTGATTGCATGCAGTTTTTATGACATTTGGAAATGATATTTGTGCTAAGATATGTGTTGATTTATAGTTAGTGCCTAACAATTTTTTTTGAATTATCAGTTTCCAGAATGAAGAAAACAAGTGACAGACCGCACCATCTCGAACATGTTGATACTCCCTGGGCCAGAGAGCACCTTCATTGTGCGAAGATGTTGATAAACGTAGGGCGGTTCACTTTATTTGAAATAATAAGGGTTTACAAAGTTTAAGTATCACAACAATTTGCATGAAAGTTCACAGGCACACATGTTAATTTTGCTAGTCTGAGTTTTGAAGTTTCAGAAGCCTCAATCGTAGAAGGAATGGGGTAACCTACTGAGGGTGATAACTGGTTCAAGAAGTTTCCTTTTGAAGTTGATTTGAATTAGTTTCTCTTGCCAGTGAATGAAAAATTAGATTGGAGCAAAGGAATTCATCAAAATTTGTTAAAATGGAGAGAATTCTTAATCATTGTCCAATGCTATGTTACTTGTGAAGGGCATATTTGCCACAATTTATAGGTATCATCTTTGGTTCCTTCTTCATATTGCAGGTGTATCAAAGCTCAATTTTCCTTTCTATCTGTTAAAGAGTTCATTGAAAATGGAAACACGGGTTAGGAATCATCTAGATCATACTTCTGTTTGTATTTTTCATCACAGATTAATAAAACTATTAGTACACAATGAATTGAGGAAGAAAAGCTGGAGCTGGTTGCATTTTCTATTTTGGCACATATTCAAAGTAGAAAAATCAGAGACTCTAGAGGAGCAAAATGTTGGGAGGAGTAAAGAAGGGAAATCACCTTCAACACAAAAGAAAGTAGTTTATAGCTGTAGAAATCAAAGTCAGGATAATTTGGGACTGCAAAACACTATAGGATCTATAAAAGGAAAGTTGAGGGGGAAGCACATCAAAACTTTGAGGAATCATATCCAAAAGTAGATGCTGGTACAGAACAACTTGAAAAAGGTGATAAAAAAAAACATCTTGTTGAAGATGAAGAAAGAGTTGTGACAACTACCAGGAATCCAAGTCATTTAGAAGAAGAAACAAAGGAAAAAGCATCAATCCAAGGTATGTCTGAGCCAACACCCCCCAAACCAAAAAATATTTACACACATTATTGAAAATTTGAAACTATCAAGTGGCGACCAAAAACCAGGGCTTCTAATAGGTTTCAATTGAACATGAAAAGGGTTTTAAATCTTGATTTGAAGAATGAAATTATGATTGTCGTCGAATATTCTACGAGTGAAGAAGACACCAAGTATATAGAGATGGAGGAAATGTTTATTGAAGCCTTGGAAAATATTGAGGAAGGTATAAAACACTTTCTTGACCTGCCAATAAATTGATATGTGATAAGGGAAAAAATATCATTCCATATTTTTAAGAGGGGACCAGTTCAAACCCTGGAATTATTGAACAAGAGACAAAGTGTGTAGATACCCAAGTCTTGAAGCAAAATCCTCAAAATAGAAAGGTTCTTGTAGGAGAAAACCTAAGTGGAGATGAATTGAATCAATGTTTAGAGACTCCTAAAGATGGATTACATGCAGAGGAAGGGACATAAATGAAGAATCTCAAGAAGACACTTCATCACTATAAGGCACAAAATTCACATTTGAATAATTTCAAAGACCAGTTGGTGCTAGCAAATCAAAGATTGAGAGAATATTTAGAAGAGATTAATACAAATAATGCTGAGCTATTCCAAGCTACTGAAGAGGCTATGAGAAGAAGAAAGTTGGCACAAGAAAATAATGAAGAACTCAGTAGGAAGAATCAAGAGTTTCAAGGAAAATTACAGGCTATGGAAAAATAAAACTCGTGACTATAGAGGAGATCCCAGGTGTTAGATGGTTTGATCATGTTGGATGAAGCAACTCACAACATCTAACATAGTCAAAGAACAATTCTTATGATCCATGTGGAATTCAATGTTTTGAAGTGGTCCAAATTTCCTCCTTTAATTGAATTGAACAAATTCCTTAAATATTATTAGCTGGAAAATATTCGTAAGTGTTAGTTTAAGTCTAGACCATGATTATTGAATGTGAATTTCTCATTTCTACTTTTGATTCTATTCGGTCCTTAAATTTTGGATCTAAAACTATTCTCTGACTCCTATCTAGTTATAAATGTAAAAACTAAGATAGTAGAGGGGGTTTGTGACTGAGAGGGTCGAGAGAGTGAATTTTGGATCTGCAACAAAGTGATTTTCAGATATTGTAAGCATGATTTTAAGACTATTTTGAAAATAAATTATCTATATATGAACCAACTTAACTTGTAATAAATTGTAAATACATGTCAAATGTGTTTGATTTATCTCTGCTTATGAATTCATGTGTGATGAATTTTTTTATCATTCATGCTTATGTTCAATCTGTGTATTTACATATCCTTTAATCAAAAAGTATTTTTGTTAAAAATGCTATAAAACCTAATATATGAATACAGTCTGTGTTTTATATATCTGATGTTAACTTGATTCAGTTTTTACACTTACTTCATCCTTTATGGTCTTTTTAATTAGTTTATTTTAGATATCAATTTTTCTATAATATTCCTGTCATAATTATTGGAATCTTGACCCATACATATTGTTCCAAACCTAAAACCAAATGCATACAATCTTTAAATTCCAAATTCCAAATTTGAGATGCCTAGTATTTGTACCTTTGTAGTCTAGTGCAAACTCCATTACAAACAATAGGGTAAAGCATATTGTTGAAAATGTGTGCAAAGAATCGGGAGCATTTGTTGCAATAGAATGAAGAATCACCATCAAAATGATCTACACCCAAGAATCCAATGACCAAGGGTGCACTTAGAGACCCTTATGTTGCGGAAAGAAGAAATCCCATCGTCAAAGATCAACCATTTAATGAGCACGAGAGGCACAACAGTCTCTCAAGTGAAGAGCCATGCATTTCCTCTAGTCAGTACATTGAAATTCTAAAGCAAAGGCACGAAAGATAATATGATTTCTTGTATGCAACTGAGGAACCAGGAACCTACGAAGATTTAACAACCCCTCATCATGTTGTTGATAGTTTGGGAAGTGAGCCCACTCCCAATTTTTCTAGATTTTTTGTTGGTGGTTTCCAAATCACTCTAGAGAATATTGATGATGAGATTAGTTCAAAGGAACTCAAGGAAAGTGAACCATAATATGGAGCATAACAGAGTTCAACATCTCATCCATCACCAGTGCTTCATAGTGGAGCAAAAGGAATTTCCTTCCCAATTGGTTGCGCACTAGTTGGGTTGGTGCAGGAGCATGTTACACCAGCTCCCCCACTTGAAGGAGAAGACATGATAAAAATGTATGATCACATTTCATATTATAGTATTCTTTTGTGTCATCATGAGTTTGTATCCACTTTCAGGGAAAAGTTTGATCATGGCATGGTTGGGTCTACTAGCATTAAGACTCAAGTTTTTGGTGTGGATGATGATTACACTAAGAGGGATGTATTGTTGGATGGTAGATTGTACGATTCTCATATGGTAGGTGAAATTACATGCAAAAACCCATTTGGTGTTGTCAAATAGTCATGGACTGACTGGGAGAGATTATTCTTAGTCATTGTTGGCCTGATTTTCTGACCTAGGCCAACAAGGAGATTATGCCCACACAATCAGCTTAAAGCAGCGTTCGGTGTGTTTGGAGTAGCAAAATCTCGCAGGTTATGGTCCTGCTACCAACTGAATTTTTCTCTTAAGGAGAAACTAAAATTCAGTGAAAATCTATCCTAAAGTTATATCTATCTAACTGAACCCTAAAATTAGTTTTAACTACCAAAGTTATCCTATACTTGCTTTCTTAAGGAAAGTCTTTGATTTTTGAAGGTTTTCATATTTAATTTTCTAAATATAAAAGACTATAAAACTTATTCTAAAAATTACACAAATTCTATTTAACAACTGTTAAATGTAAACTATACTAGGATAATAACAACTGAACTACCTTAACGTATCCTATCTATCCTATCTCAGCTGAGCGAGATTTTAAATATTATATTAATTATTAATTAATATAAGATTAACAGAAAGATAAAGGGTAGGATCTAAATAGAAATATTTAATCCATACACACTAAATCATTATGCTACAAAATAACTTATCAGAAAAACTGAGTTAAACAATTATTTCAAATTTTCTGAAGTGTCTAATTAATTAATAACTAATAACCAACATTAGATATTTGAATAAGAGATAATGATCAGTATGAAATCACTGTAAAAATACAAATTATATCTAACAGACATAAATATATATCCTTATATCTTGAATTTACAGTAGAAACACTAGTAAATTCAGTCACAATGACATATTAATTCAAATATAATATTGGGCTGACAAAGTGAAATACTGATTAATAATCACAAGCATAACCAAGTACACTGTATTAATATTAAAATAGAAGATCATATACTAAAATATAAAGAGTATCCAAAACAATACCGGTCATGATATCAACTTGGAGATTTCCAGTCACATCCCATATCCAAAGATAAAACTTCAGCTAGGAACAAGACTAGCATCAAAATAGTATTTCAAGTATTTTTACTTCAGTCACTCCATCCCCTTTCTCATAAAAATTACAAGCTTATATAATACTACCAATCTTTCGATTTAGTTTTTCTATAAATGCTATATGCAAAATTATAGGAGTCCTATCGCTATCAAAGAGCATCAACTCTTTTCAACCTACACCTGTCACTAGAGGATAACAATGAAAACAACTTAGCCTGAAACATTTGCTGGTTTAAAGGAACTGGCAAATTCGTGGCTGTGTCGAAATGCCAATATTCAATACACATCCACGTCTTCCAACTGAAATCCAGAATATTAGACATGTCCTGAAACTATGAAGAATAGCGATGACATACCCACCTATGCTAGTTGATTTAGTTTATGCATAGATTCCTTGCCATCCTGTCTCCCATCTATACCTTCACACCGTGGTAGTCTGAACAATCTCCTAAATGCTCTGCTAACACGGCAGGGTAGACGCATCCACAACCGCATAGGTGGGCTTCAACAGGCGATGGGGGCTTCAAAACACTTAGGCGTATCAGAGTTGGAAAAGTTACGACCTAAGCTGTGGGCGGGAAAAATTTCAATCGGAAATCAGAAAGACATCGACATCGGCAGCCAAGTGCTTTGCAGAGCCGCAATGGCGAAAGAGAAAAGGCTAAAAACATGCGACACGCATTGGTGGGCAGAGCGCTTTTCATTTTGGGTAGCTAGCTTATTTGGGAGCCGCAACGGCGGAAGATGAACAGACAACAGCCTTCGAAGCAGAGCGCTTTTCATTTCGGGTAGCTAGCTGATTTGGGAGCTGCAAAAGCAGAAGATGAATAGACAACAGCCTCCGAAGCGGAGCGCTTTTCATTTCAGGTAGCTAGCTGATTTGGGAGCCACAACGGCGGAAGACGAACAGACAATAGCCTTTGAAAAAATGCTAAGTGCTTAAAGACTTTGGAATTTAGCAACGGTTAAAACTGTTTCTCCTCCGAAACGACATTTTGCAAAGGACGAATGGTCTGATCCATTTTCAACTTAGCAAAAACAAACTCAAAAATCTGTGACCCACAATAATTCCAAACACGAGCAATTTCTGAAAACCAGGACGAAAGGTAATCTTCAAGAAATCATCCAAAATTAAAGCATGACCCAAAAATCACGGATCAAAACGATTCAAAGCAACATTAAATCATGAGGGGGACCAAAATTTTTAAGAAATTTGAGGAAGACAGTTTCAGCCGCAACATGTTTATTGACATGACACATAGTGTTAAAACATTAAATCCTAATGTTCTAACTAATGATCCGAATTACCATTTGAGTTATATGCATAAAATCTCATAAGTATAGTTTTTAAGACTTTGCAAAATCCCATCCATTAATATCCAAATCGAATTTGATAGGATACTAAGCTATAAAATTATAACATATTAAGATTTCCAAATGATACTCATTTATTCACTGGCTATTTATATACAATTTTACAAATTCATGGTAAGATATTTAAGTTACAAATGGGGTGTGAACTCTTAGGTTTAATAAGAATTTTAATTTAATAATTCTCCTTTAGTTCTAGGAATTTAAGAACTTATAATATCTTGTCAATAACCATTTTAAAACAAATTCAAACTGTGTTTTTGTTGATCCTCAATTAGCATACCATCCCTTTAAGTTTCTTAACTCAACATATATAATCAGATAGATTAATAAATAAAATTGATTATATAAAAATTTATGAAACTTACAGCTGCTAATTATCAAGTTTATGAAAATGTTTTCATCAGCTTCTAATATGTTACTTGACTCTTCTACAAATGAGAGTACTTTCAGAATCGAAGATTCTGAAGGAACTCTTTATAATTTTAAATAGGTAAATCATAAAAGAGAGCTGATCCCTCTTCATCTAATGGAAAAATGAAGGGGTTGTTGCTAACTGCCAACAAATGGCAACGACCTGGGTGAACCAGTTATCTCTGCTCATACAACTTACAATGATATAAACAAAATCTTAAAACTTATTAAAAACAATAAAAAATTCTTTATCTAAATAGAAACCATTATTTATTCATATTCATAAGTATAACTCAGAAATATTCCATCTTTTAAAACAGAGATCTAGTTAGGGATAAACTTAAAAATATCCTGGTCGAA